>JAXGGA010002081.1:0-131862 GCA_038373865.1 Uloborus plumipes | reverse complement strand
CACACCACGTGTCTCTCTGCGCGCGTAGGGTTTCGTCGACAGTAAATAGTTCTGCAAGTATAGTTCATGGGGATTCCCACATTCATGGGGATTCCCACATACATAACTCAAAAGTCAGTATACATCGATATGATTTCTAGTCATGATGTGGAAATTACAAAGCCACCTTTTACAGGTAATTTAACAACACAATATTAACAAAGATTATAGAAGCTGATAATTTAAATATGATTTCTGAATGCACTCTTTTTAAACTGCCGTTCAAGACTCAATCAGTTGAAAGAGCTGTCAAATAGGTCACAAGCTCTTCAAAATTGGTATATAATCACGGGAAAAGAAAAAGTTTAGTAAAAACGAGGATATCTGACAGAAATATTTGATCAATTTACGACACAAAGGAACAATTTAACTGTGAAAGACGTGTCTAAGAAATGTAAATACGTGTTCGCATTGGTTGGAAGGAAGGGTTCACGTGTAGGACTAGAAGTGCGGTCACCTCCTCGTGGTGAGTCCTGGGTAGTTCCACATGAGCTAGCGAAGAGTTTCAGGTTCAAAGTAATAACAAAATGAATAAAAACAGGTTTGAAGACACTTCAAGTGAATATTGAGAGGAAATACTGAGTTAAAAAATGTTGAAAATATCAGAAATTTTGGGAAATTTGATGAAATTTGAGCGTAATGCACGAACTGAAATCATAATCTAAAATGGTTTTAAAAAATTCCTTGTATATTTCAAACTTTTTTCTTCCATTTAATAACCACCCGTCACTAGTTTTATCATTTGCAATATTTTTTTAAAAAATTTGAAAAATCTAAAAAAAATCAAAAATTTCAAAACTTTAGGCCAAATGCGCAGACTAAAGATGTCATCGCAAAAGTGAAATATTTTACAGATTTGTTAGTTATCCTCATTCACAGTAAACGAAAGGTACCCGTTTACGAAAATCCAAAATTCATTTTTTTCACTCCACCCTAGTATACATGTATGTGTGGGTGGAGGGGGAGGATTCTATTTAAAGGTAAGTTTGGTCAAATATTTTCATTTTTGTCTGTTACTTTTGTTTTGCGTTAGGAAAAGGGAATTACAATAAACGTATTCATTTACAAGCTAATTTTACAAAATTCAAATGATTAAATTGTTTTGTAAAAAAAAAAATATTCCATGTGGACAAAAAAGGGCAGAAACGTGTTAAGTTCGACTAAAAATTGTTCACAAACTGCTCAGAAGCAGTTGTTTTAGACACATTTTAAAACTTTTTAAGAGTGTAAGTTATTTAAAACATGATGGTTCTGTTCGTAACTAGCATATTAAACCAAAAACTAAAGAAAGAAGTTTTGTCTATGCGGCGAAAATGGTTCCTAAATCCTCTTAGCAAGTTTAGAAATTTTAAGCGCGCCTTCTTTTTCTTTTGCAGCTCAAGATTTTCGTTCTTTTTATTATTGCTGTTTTTTCAATGTTCGGAAGTTTTTCTTCCCCTTGTGCAAGAATATTTTTCTCTTACCTGAACAAAAATGCCCATCAGCAAAATCTTTAATGCATGCCATTTATTCTGATAAAATATATAGAAATAGTTCGTTTACGACTTGAGTTTAGTTTGAATAGTTAAACCCTGCTCTGCGTTAAGCTTACAAAACATGAAGCTGATATTTCGAAATATTTTTAAGTATGTGCTCGTTACTTTTCTAAAACTGACGTATGAAAATAGCCATACAGTTTATGTACATATTAAAGTTTTGCAAATGATAAGGCACAGCTTCAATTTAATAGCTACGTACACTTACTGATAATTCTACTCTATATTTTATTTTCTTACTCGAAAATATATATTGCGAAGTAAAACTGCTTATATTTTGTTTGATAAACATATGCACTCGAGAAGTTTAAAAGATGTATACTCGGGGTTTTTTTTATTTTGCAAGCAATTTAAACTATGTATATATTTCTTAACCTTTTAAGCACTGTCGCTTTGTTCGATGTCACCAATTTTTTTTTCAGCCAATATTTGAAGCCACTGTGTCAGTTGGCTGAGAAAGTAAAAAAGTGTTTTCAAATGAAGCCACCGTTCCTCAAAGGTTTTAAAAACAGTTTTGTTAAAAAAAAAACTCATGTGTTATAAAACGATGAATTAATATTTCAATGTAGCTAATAATAAAGTACTACCTTTAATGTAAACTTAATATAAAGCTGTATTCACTCTTAATGATCAGCAGTAAAAAAGTTTTGCGTAAATTTCATGCTCGGAAAACTACCTGAGCCTTTACTAGGTTGCACATAAAAATATTAACTTATTCATGAGGGCACAGGACGTCTCCCCCGCATCGTAGGACATTTCCGCTGCAAAATTTATCTCTATCTTTCCCCTCATGAAACATCGCCGCCGCGTCTCTCTTCCTCATTTCTGTACAACAGGACAAATCCGCCGATTGAGCTGGAAAAGTGTAATATTTGGCGAAGTAAAATTGGCGAAGTTTAAATTGATTTTCACTGCTTTTTTTTTTTTTTTTTACTTCTTTGCGATTTTCCCCTAAAGTAGTTTGGGAATAAATTCCGTTTTTTAGATTAGTCTTTGTCGCCAAAAGAAGATGTGTCGCCAGGATTGAAAATTTTAAACCAGTAACCCCTTTCTAACTCTTGGAAATGGTGCGGTGGATTTGTCCTGTACAAGGAAGAGGGGGATAGGAGTCGCGGAGGAAATGACCCATGAGGGGAAGAGGGAGATAAAATTTGCGGCGGAGATGTCCTGTTCCGGTTCATGAGTATCCTGTACATCAGCAATTTTATGGACAACTTCATTCTAAACTCTTTAACGTTGTTACAGAAAAAAAAATCGACATTGAAAGCTGTCTCTTCCGTGTTTCAGTAATAGTTGCAGAAGGAGATATGGAAATTGTATCATTCGAATTGTAATGAGCCGTATATACGTACAAAGAAACTTTTTTTTTTCTTTTTTTTTTAATTCTACCTTCTTTTTCTTAATTATTAACGTAATTTCCGCATAAGTTTACCAGTAGGCCTTTTATTCTTATCAATTAAAACACCTCTCTCTCTCTCTCTAAAAACCTGCAACAGAACTTCAAAAAACTTAAAGACACTTTTTCGTCACTCTTCGGCAGCACCTCACTCATTCCTTAATGGAATTCATCCACTCCATCTACTGTACATTTCATGCTGTATCGTTTGTCACTGAGATTCTATGATGCCGCTTAACTTTCTTCTTGTCTGTATTACGAGCGCGGCGCGTTTCCTCCATCAATTATTTAGAACACTTTTTCATCATCTTTCATCAAACCCCCTTCCTGCGTTTTAGGAGGAAATAGGGGTTTTGCAGTTTATTTTTCTTCTGTTATTGCTTTAATTCTAGACAGAATCTCTTTTCATCAAAACTTTCAATCCCTCCCCCCCCCCCCACACACACAAATGCACAATGACACCATGATAAATTCTAAAGCTCAGTAGTTTCCTCAAGTCTTCTGCAGTTTTTGAATAGTTTATGATTAACCAATCAGAGAAGTAACTCTAGATCGTGTTTTCAACTACCAAACGGTTACCCGCTCTCTCCTTCAACTTGGAGCACCACCAATTGAAATAATCCATAGCCAACACGTTCCAGAACTATCAAATCTTACCACCAAGCCTTTTGCTGGAATATAAACTTTTTGCACTGTGCACCTAGCACAGACACGATAACAACAACACTAACACGTGTATTTTTCCTTTTTCTTTAGAAGCTTAGGCACAATTTAAATGTTTTTTCTTAATTTAGTTTTGTATTGTTTTGCTGAATGAAGGGTATGTAATATAATGAAGCTTTAACTTTCATATTGCATTATTACTACTACTGCTATATGAATGCAAATGCTAACGTGTCCTTTATCTGAAAATATTTCTGGAACGATTAGACTTTTTAGACTTGGTTACTTCGTGTTTTCACCTAAATCTGGCTTACTTACTTTTAATGAATTACTAATGCACCTTTTATGATTATTATTAGATCCAGAAGCTTGAAACACACCACGCTATAAAAAAGATGTAAAAGCAACAAAAGCACCTTCTCTTAATTTTTGTACTAGTGCAATAAATGCGAAATTGACGTGTTGAAACAATGTACAAGCTCACCTTTGAAAACCAGAATTTTCATAGCTACTTCTGATGACTAAGCCTGTCATAAGTTAACAAATGTGAAATATAAATTCTGCAATTTTGTTTGTACTAGCTACATTGAATTAGTAACTGCAACTTCACAGAACTAATGAACACATACAAAATACAGTTTTTGTGCACTGTAAAAAAATAGACGTTATTTTTTCAGTTTCATACAGCTAATTTTATAGTAACAAACTAAAAATTACAACTTTTGCTGTCATAAACTGTAAAATTGCTAATTTTACACAAATAAACTAAAATTGCTGCTTTACAGTAATAAACTATAAAATTGCTAATTTTAGTTTATTACTGTGCATTTTACAGTTTTAAACTGGAACCTTTGCTGCCAGTATTAGATACTGTTGTATTAGATACTGTTGTTTTTTACAGTATAATACAGCTAATTCCGTGGTGATAAACTGTAAAATTGCTAATTTTACAGCTTATTACTGTGTTTTTTAGTTTTAAACTGCAACCTCTGCTGCCAGTATTATACTGTAAAAAGAACACTTTATTTTTTCAGTATGATTTGTAGCTGAAACAATTTGAATAATATTATTTGTCATACATATTTGTTCCAGAATTGTAATATCCAAATGCTAATTTCAAAATGCTAATTTTATTTTTAAAGTTTAAGCCTTGTCGTTTTACGTAGAGAAGCAACTTACGCCTAAAAAAGACACAGACAACTAATTCTAAACTTCGTGTAAAAAAGAAAGCCTTTTTTGTTATTTTTCAACATAAATCCGTAAGATTGCTTCCCGATCTATACTTCTGAAATATTTGAGGATAATGTTACCCAGCATTTCAATGATACCATTTATTCATCTTTTGAATAGCAATGTGATAGGAAACCTTCGCAAGGAGATTGAAATAAAGACCAACAAGTGAAATGGAGATAACACTCCAGACTGTCTGGTTTTCTGCATTGACGAAACGGATTCTCTTTTCAATGTGTCTGGGAATTCCGCGGATGAAAATACGAAAAGAAAATTACTTTCGAGTACAACAGACCAAGAGTGTCGTTGAATAAAATTGCGTTAGGAATAGTCTAATCGAAAGCGAGTTCTAAAAATAGATGGGAATTGCTGTATTTCATTGTTTTGTTTTACTTGTTGTTTTCACTAAAACATACGGTCATTTTCTTTTGGTTCTCGCAGAAAATTGTGAAATTAAAATAAAGGAGGAAACTTAAAATTTAAAACCAAATGTTCGAAGTTATTGTATGTTTGTCTGCATGATTTGTTTTCCTGAAACGTATCGTCAAAAAGTTTTAAATTCATGTTCTATTCAGTTAACTTAGACATAAGGAAAGTAATAAAATGAACCGTTTGCTCTTGACTGTTTAAGGAAACTTGAATAACCAATAATAATCATGGACTATCAATGCTTCCAGTTTCTGTCACATATTCCATACCTTGCGTATCGTTCTATACTGCCTATACGACGAGCACTGAAGAGGTTAGCTAACCTATTCCCCTCCTCCCCCCCCCTCCCTGTATCTTTGGGCTTGAAGCTATGAAATTATGTAGCAAAAATGTTTTTTTTTTTTTTTTTTCTAAAATACAAGTTATCCCCTTGTAAGTACGCAATGAAGTCAAATTCACTAAAATGCATTTCATGCAGTGGCGGCTGGTCCATAGGCGCTGCAGCGCTGCAGCACCTCCAGTAGTTTTTTCAAAAAATATGCTTTTAATTTATTATTTCATTCACATTTTTATTTTATTCTGATCCTGAGTGAATCCAAAGTTGCTCATCAAAGGAGATTTCGTCACACACACACACACCATTAAATTTTCAGTGATCTTATGGCCTAATTATTTATGCTATGTTTTTACGTATTTTTGAAGTTTTGAAGCTATATTTTCTAACACTCTGAATGATTTTTTTTTCTTCTTACTGAGCTCTAATCTCTTTTGTTTGTTAGATTTTGGATATCTTATCTTGTTTCATTCCTTTCTGACTATTGTCTATTTTAAAAACATACTGTTTGGAAAATTAAGCTGTACTGCATAGTTTAGCCAAACGTGATGCAGTCAACTAAGAAAAAAAATTATAAATTAAATCAATAATAAAACATTTAGAAAATAAACAAAAGAGGTTCAGTTCGAGACATATTCTCACGAAAAACTAAACAATCCTTCTTTGGCAAGTTTTTTTTTCTTTTTTTTTTCTTTTTTTTTTCTTCTTTTTGATACTTCAGTTATCTGAATCCATTGACTCATTGGTATTTCATGTGTTCCTGTTACACGGCAAGAGCGATTACTTCAAAACATGCTAAGCATTTGTACAAAGAAAAGAAGTATTGAAGAAACGATACCATTTTCGGAGCTTTCAATTTTTTGTACCTTTCTACAACTTATTATAATATTAAAGGTTCTTTAGCGGAGCAATTTTAACGCTGGAGAAAAATATAGTATTTCAAATGCAAAAATCGTAACGAAAAAGAACGTCTTAATATTTTACCGATAATACCTTCAACCGCTAAATGGACTTCTTCTGCTTTTCCACTACTTCGTGAAATTTACAGCACTAGATACAAAATTAGTGAAAGTTGCAATAATATCATGGGTCTTCGAAATAGCTCCACAATAAAGTCTTACATTGGTCACAATTGACGTCATGTCATCCATATTGGCTCATTCTGCGGAAAAGGGAAAGTATAGGGTAAACGGGGCTATTTGTCATGAGGGGTTCGTTGGCACTGTGCTTTTATTTTCTAGCACACAGTGCCCGCAGCGCTGCCGTTGTGATGAAACCGATGAAACATACTCGGCAACCTGCTACGTCATTCACAACAGATTTAGTGTTTTGCTAGCGTGCGTTTGAAGAATGGATTTTTTTGTGTTTTTCTTTCCGGTGAGTAAATTTTTTTTCCCGATTTGCTTTTCGATTTTCAGCACCCTTAAAATTTTTGTTCAAGTACTCCAAGCTAATGGTGGATACAGTAACAAATAGCCTGGGGATTGATGCAGTTACTGGATTTCTAGTCGTTTGTATTCTGGGCAGGGCCACCATGTTTTCCAGAACATGCCTTTGAGGCTACTTATCAAAATCAGCTTGGGCTATGCCAACTTACCCACCATGATGTTGGCGTGACATCGTATAGTTATAGATATCTACACAGACCTACCTGCTGTCCCTTCTACTAGTACGGGTAATGCTGAAGTTGAAAATGTTCCTACTACTGGTTAGGGGTAGTACTAGTGTTAAAAATGTCCCTATTGCTAGCTATTAAAGGAGTGAACCTTCAATCCCCACTAGTGCAACCAACTCCTCCTATACATAGACTTGTGACCCCTGAAGACATTCATCCTTTTCCAAAAGCAGGGCCACGAAAACTGACAACCAGAGGAAAAAGAGGAGGCACTGTACAATCCTAACCGACACTCCAGTTGAAAAAGAACTGGCATAAGAAAAAGCTAAGAAAATAAAATAAAAACACTTTACGTTGAAGGGGCAAAGAAAGAAAACAAAAACCATGACTACGAAATCAAAGAATATTTCAAAGAAACGTTCAAAGAAGTTAGATATTAGCAGCACTGAAACCGATAAACCTTTTTCTGATGCTATACCGTATGCTGATAGTAAGGATAGATATGATTTCTTGTTTCCTCGGTACAATGATGAGAATAAAGATAAGCCATTTCTATTATATCTGGTCTGCCCTAAGCTTCCTAAACACCCCCCACTTGCAGATGAGACAGCTCAATATCAGCTCCTGGTGCTCTTGAGCTGTCATGAGCACTGGAGCTGATTAGGTGAGTATGGGTTAGTGAAGCATGGGGGCCTGCAAATATTCAGGGCAAATACTTAAAGTCAATAACGAGGACTTTTCAATCTCCACTATGGTGAAAACTATAAAATAGTGGAAGTGACCAGAGCCACCCGACGCAATCTGGTACCCCAATAACAAAGTTCTGGGGAAGATTACCTCTCCATTCAGATGAGTCAGAAAACCCATCTTTTGCAGTTGACATGAAACGTTTGTAAACTACCTACAGTACTAATACATGTTTTTTAAAACTTTGTTTTGACATATTACCTTATAATCTGGTTAAAAATTAAAAAATTGTTATATTGCTGCAAATTTATGATTTCAAACAATGTTATGCCAACATACCCCGATGCATCTGCCAACTTACCCCGACTCCGGGGTAAGTTGGCACTGTTAAGGATCCTTCGGAAAATATTTTTCACGAGTTTCCCATTGAGTTTTAGATGATGTTCCTAGTGGTTTTTTGTAGCCAAGATCAGAGCCCTATTAGAGGAATAAATTACCTTTATCATAAGTTCAACAGAAAAAATTAGAAAAATCGAGAAATAAAAACTATGCCAACTCGCCCTGGTTTCTCCTACGCAATTTTTATCAAAACCAGGCAAAACAAAACTCGCGATTTAAACTTTTTAAAACATACAATTAATATATGTATTTTCAGTGCTTGCTCAATTATTTTTTTAATGTGGGGGAGAGGGGGGTCTCAATTAATGATTCTGTGCCTTGATTTCAAAAAGCATACGACGAAGCTCAAAAACAACGTATTTTGAGTGGAAGATTGGTGATTAACTTCTTCGATGCACTTCTTAATTCTATGTTATCTTAATCAATACTAGTAGAGTTTTTTTTTTTTTTTTTACATTTAATAGTTGTCACAATCTACCCCCCTCACCCGCTAAGAAACAGAATGGCTGCGTAAGTGCTGACAGTAAAATCCAACCTAGTGACCAATCAGATGATTAGTATTATATAGTGTAATACCGTTAAAACGAATATCAATACAACGAAATATTCCTTTAATCGAAATTAATGTTGAGTTACATTTAAATTTCAAGTACATCGCTTGAATTCCGTTGCTACAAAAATCCTGTTACAACAAACAAAATATGCGGTCCCTTGAAGTTATAACAAAATGTCATTTGATATCACATTTTGACTCTTTAAAATATTTTTTTTTTTACAAATTTCGTAAGCTTCAAAAATATAAGCCAAAAAGTTATCTTTATACTACTGTAGCCAAAAATCATTAAAGAGATTTAAATGAAAGCAACTCACATTATTAATAACCTGTTGCGTTATTTATTATGATTTTTTTTACTTGCATTTTATTTATTTTGAAGAAAAAGCTAGCTCAACTTTTATTGTTTCTCTTTGTACACTGCAAAAAAAAAGGCGTTGATTTTACAATAAAATACTGGCAGCTGAAGTTCCAGTTTAGAACTGTAAACTTTGCAAAAATTTACTGTAAAATTCCCAGTAATATACTGTTTTATAAAGAACATTTATTGTAAAATTTACAGGGATAAACTGTAAAATTCACAGAAATATACTGTTTTATAAAGAACATTTATTTTAAAATCTACAGTGATAAACTGTAAAATTCACAATAATATACTGTTTTATAAAAAAAACATTTATTGTAAAATTTATAGTGATAAACTGTAAAATTAGAAGTCATATACTGTCTTATAACGGAATTTTACTGTGAAATTGACAGTAGTAAACTGTAAAATTAGCAGTAATATATTGTTTTATAACGGAAATTTATTGTAAAATTTATAGTGATAAATTGTTAAATTAGCAGTGATATACTGTCTTATAACGGAATTTTACTGTGAAATTAACAGTAGTAAACTGTAAAATTAGCAGTAAGATATAGTTTTATAAAGGAATTTTACTGTGAAATTAACAATAGTAAATTTTAAAATTAGCAGTAATATTTCGTCTTATAAAAGAATTTTTACTGTGAAATTAGCAATAGTGAACTGTAAAATTAGCTGCAATATGTTGTCGTATAAAGGAATTTTACTGTGAATTAAAAAATGATAAAATGTAAATTAAGCAGTGGAATACTGACTTATGAATTAAGTGTCCGATGATATTTGCCCCCCTTCCCCGGACAAACTCATCAGTAAATAGTGATTTTTGTGTTAAAAGGTTTATTTTTAACATTGTTGCTTTTCATGACCAAAATTATTTTCTTGTATAGCTAAAACACTAACGAAAAAGAAATCAGATGGTTTTGTATGTTATAAAAAATCAGACAACATTACATAGGCAGTACTTGCTTTACGTTTTTCTGTCGTAAAAAGTAGTTTCCTTAGGATTTGAAAGCAAATAATGCAGTTATTTTTGCCTAAAAACATTGATACTGATAAGTATGCGGTTTAATACTATTTACTTTTACACTGAAAAAGCAATGCGATACCCATATTTTACAGTACTACTTTAACGAGAGTTAGATTTTTTAACTAAAAAAAACTATTACTGTTATAAACTTAATGACATGAACGCAAGACGTGGTAGTTTGCAGAAGCAGGATGAGCAAGAGACATGTAGTAAAAATCGTTTTATTTGTATAATATACATCTTAAAGTAAAAAGAGAGCTCTCTGAGCTAGTAAAATAGGCTTTAACTTTAGCCGTCCATCAAATCTCGCCCAGAATCAAATCTTGAGTTAATTATATAACTAAAAGACGCCACCTAGGCAAATTTACATAAGCGAAATCTAGATGACACGTTTCTTTTCAGTTCGAATTCTCTCATTCGGCCCCATCGGACTGGAAAAAACTACAGGAAATATTATAAAACACAATACATAACTTATAACATACCATACAACATTTTCAAAAACTGCTTACGTTTCTTATTTGTAACTGGTTTTGTAAAATAATCTGCACAATTTTGATCCTTAGGTACAAATTTTAACTTAAAGTATTTTTCTTTTCACAATTCTCTAAAGAAATGATACTTTATGTCAATATGACGAGTACGCTTGTTTTCTATTGGAGAGTTTGCAAAAATCTATCGCCGCAGTATTATCAATAAATAAAGACGGTTCCTCGAATTTAATTTTTAAACTCAAAAGTTCACTGCAAATTCTCTTAAACCACAAAATTTCTTTAGCTACATCTACTAGAGCAATGTACTCCGATTCCACTAAGCTAGTAGCAACGCAATTTTTGCTTTACAGTTCGCCTATTAATAAGTACATTATGTAAAAAGATTACATTCCCGATAGTTGATTTCCTATCAGTTAAGAATTGTGCAAGCGATGCATCGGACTAACAACTTAAACGAAAATGTTTAGCTCTTGAAAAGTTTAATCCTAACAATTCTGTATCTAACATGTAATTAAATAACTTAACTAAACATTTCCAATGATCCATCAAAGGATTCTGCTGATATTGAGAAAGTACATTTACTGCGTACATTATGTCCGGTTTTGTGAGAGTAGCTAAAAAAGCCAGATACCCTAATAAATTACGATAAGGTAAATTTAAGGCAGCTTAAATTTTGAACATTATTTGATAAAAATTCTTTCACTATAGGTAATCTTACGAAACTTCTATTGATCCAAATAATCTGTTTTTAGCCTACTTTCCCGTTAAAAATAAAAGAAAGACGAAAAAAGTATTAGAAGTAGCTAAAAGCATCTAAAAAATATCGCCAAGTGAAAAAAATATCGCCAAGTTAAAAAAATATCGCCAAGTCCAAAAAATATCGCCAAGTTAAAAAAATAAAAAGGTAAAATGACTATCGAAAAATGAAAAATTTGAAAGTAGGGTATTGAGATGGGGAATTTGTGCGTCGGTCGGTCGGTCGGTCGGTCGGTCTGTCGGTCGGTCTGTCTGTCCCCCCCTAATAACTTTTGAATGAACATTCCGATTTGGACAAACTTTTTTTTGTTGGAAAGATCTCGGCGAGTACAGCTCATTCCCATATTTGATTTTTTGATTTGAACAATTTTTGGTTCAACTTTGAGCCGTTCAAAAAACCGGTCCCGCGATACTAACTTTTTAATGAACAGTCCGATTTGAACAAACTTTTTTTTGTTGGAAAGAACTTTTCAAGGGTACTTCATTCCCGTATTTACATTTCCGATTTGAACAATTTTTCGTTCAACATTGAACCGCTCAATCAAGCTGTCACCCCTAATAACTTTTGAATGAACAGTCCGATTTAAACAAATTTTTTTTTGTTTGAAGCGTCTCGGCAAGGATACTTTATTACCGTATTTAAATTTTCAATTTGAACACTTTTGGTTCAACATTGAACCGTTTAAGCAACCTTTCTCCATCTAATAACTTTTGAGTGAACCGTCCGAATGGAATAATTTTTTTTTGTTCGAAAGATCTCAGCGAGTGCAGCTCATTCCCATATTTGATTTTTTCATTTGAACAATTTTTGGTTCAACTTTGAGCCGTTCAAAAAACCGGTCCCGCGATACTAACTTTTAATGAACAGTGCGATTTGAACAAACTTTTTTTTGTTGGAAAGAACTTTTCAAGGGTACTTCATCCCCGTATTTACATTTCCGATTTGAACAATTTTTCGTTCACCATTGAACCGCTCAATCAAGCTGTCACCCCTAATAACTTTTGAATGAACAGTCCGATTTAAACAAACTTTTTTTTGTTTGAAGCATCTCGGCAAGGATACTTTATTACCATATTTAAATTTTCAATTTGAACACTTTTGGTTCAACATTGAACCGTTTAAGCAACCTTTCCCCACCTAATAACTTTTGAGTGAACCGTCCGAATGGAATTAACTTTTTTTTGCTTGAAAGATCTCGGAGAGGCTTTCCCATACATTCCCATATTTTGCTTTTTGATTTGAACCATTCTTCGTTCAATATTGAACCGTTCAGAAAAAAAAATTAACATTAGCGTCTACGGGGAATTTAAGTTGAATGTTGATCCTGAACTTAAAGACGGATTTCCTTCAAACTAACTTTGTAAGAAAATGGTTTTGATAAATAATGTTTGTAACGTACTTTTCTGAGTAATCTTCTGTGAGGACTCTGATTCCGACTCCGCAAACATGGCGGAAATGCAGGCTCAGAAAAAAAATTACTGACTGTGCAGACGATTTTTTGTTTATTTATTCATTTGTTTTATTTTATTTATTATTATTATTATTATTATTATTATTTTTTGGCAGACGATGTTTTTTTTTGTAACAAAAATTTTTCATTCACGAGAACATTTTATTCTTTATTTATATTTAACAACTGGCAACAGATTAAAAGTGAAATTCGAGACATTTTATTAACGGACGAGTTTTTTTTTTTTTTTCTTTCTTTGATAAAATGTATTTTGATGCTCTTTGTACTTTTATTTATTTATTTATTTATTTTATTATTATTATTATTATTATTATTATTTTTGAAAACGATGGAGGATTTTTTCTACGGAGGAACTGTAACAGTTACACTCTTTAAAAGGTGCGACAAAACTTCATTTATTCGTTAATTGCTTTTTACGTGTCTATTTCATCTGATGAAAGGGGTATATTTTGCTTTTCGAAATTAGCTCTAAGTGCTAAAAAGGTACGTTTGACATAATTTTAAGTCTCAGATAATCAAGAGAATAATGATCAGATGCGAGAATGCCGATGTCGATGTACGGGAAAGTAGGCTCGTTTAGTTCTTGACAGAACTTCTTGTTTAAAATTGAAATACAATTTCTTTGATGCAAAATAAACTTATGCATTAGCTACAGCTTTTATATCTGTTGTGAATGAATCTTCACCTACCAAATAAATAGGTCCATAAAAAATATGGTGCACATGCACCATACACACTGAGCACATGCTTCTGTCTGTTATGAACAGGTTAAGGTGAACAGTTAAGTGAATAGTACAATGCAGTTACAATTAAGCATTTTTCTTAGTATAATTAAGAATAATTATTAAAACTTATAAAATAATTGGATGAAATTTAACAAAGAAAAATTCAGTATATTGTATACTTATCATTAACAGATAAGAATGTTACATTGCGGTTACAGTTAACTTTGCAGTTAAGGCTCACAGAGTTACATATAGTTTAAATCAATAACATATGTCAATAATAGGTGAAATAATAATCCATAAATATTAAAAAAAGGACTGACCAGGAATTACCCCACTGACCAAGAATTACCCCAGTAGCCAGGGGCATTATTTGGAGCCTTCCTGCAAATTATTCAAAACAATAATGGTAAATCCAAAACTATTTTTCAGTAACTGACATGGTACCTAATTCAACCAAAAAAACGAAAAAGAAAAATATTCAGAAGTTTGAGTTTGATCACGATCTTTGTACAAATGTATCAAAACTAAGGCCAATCTTGTTTTACGAAATTTAACAAGCGATTTTAAAAAGATTTTTTTTTTCAAACTAAATACACAGTCAACTCATAATTAAGTAATGAATTGCAATGAAGATAGTTCAGAGTACCTCTGTGAATTTTTTCATTTTGCTGAAGGATTATTAAGACATAAAAAGGACTGTGACCAGGAATTACCCCAGAAACTTGCTGACCAGGAATTGCCCCGGGTGACCTATACACAATTACACAAATTTAACCACACAAAAGCAAAAGAAATGAAAGCCTTGTCAAATGTTCGAAACCAAGCCCTGCCAGATTGGTGTAGTCCATAAATGGCTTTATTGAGCTTGCAAACCTAGTCTGGTTTTCGTTTTGAATTTAAATAACCGGGAGGTTGTTTAGTTTCATAAACACTTCATTTTTTAAGTCCGCATATAAATAAGCAATTTTTAAGTCTAATTGGACATCTCTCCATTTCAAAATTACAACGAATATTGTAAAAAATAAACGTATAAGGGAAATATCTAGTATTGGTGCAAAAACTTGCGTCGTATTGGTGCGTCGTAAGTTTCACGTCCCTGAGTGTATTCTGACGCAACCAATCTGCTTTTAAATGACTTAACTTCCCCTTGATGGTTAAACTTTTTAGTGCACACCCAACTACAACCAATTATTTTAACATTTTTATCGGGTGGTGGTACTAATTTCCAAACTTGGCGTTTTTCCATCATGTATTTTTCTATTCATTGCGCGTTCCTAATCCTGCGATTCGAGAGAGTTTCGCGCTTCCATTACATTTTTAGGAATGTACACTAAATGTACTTTTACTTGGTCAAAATTTCCAGTTGGCCTAAAATTAAAAAGTTCTTTCACAAATAAATATTATTCTTTTTACAAAACTTCCTTACATTTTTGATGCAATTGAATTTACGATCATCATTTTCAAGTTTGTAAAATACGTCAATTCGCGATTTATCTTTCCTATTCTGTTCGAAGCGAATCCACTTAACTTTAACTGAATTTTTCGATCCCAAACTTTTTAAATTTTTAGTATCCCCTGTCTTTAACTTTCTGATTCTTCAGAGGTTTTTTCATAGCTATCTGAATCTTCAGACTTAAGTTTTGAAAGAGAAGGTTTTAATTCTACGTTTTCACTTCCATTATCACTATCACTTAAACTGTCTGATTGATATTCAGCAACTTTGGTTTTTACATTTCTAACAATTTTATTTTTCCTTAAAGGTACCGAGTTCTTTTGGCCCAGGATCACGTCCATTGCAATTTTAGTTTCATCAAACTTGACATGAATAGTTTCAATTACTTTACCATTAGAATTAAAATAAATTCAACATCCTTTCGTATTTACTGTATAACCAACCAGTACGTAATGAAATAGCGTTTCAAGCCAAAATTTTGTTGGTAACTGAGATTCTATTAACATTGCACGGACTGCATTCATTGCGTAACCATTAAAGAACTCTGCAAATCGATTCATTTCCGGTGTCATTAACACAGTTCTGTCATGATTAATCCCTCTTTCTTCGAGAAATTTCCCAAACTCCTTGTGACAATATTACACCCCATTATCACCGCGAACACATTTTAATTTGCAGTCAGTTTGGTTTTCTTCAAATGAAAGAAATATTTTAAACTTTGGAAATACCTCTCACATTGCCTTTAAGGGATATATCCATACTCTACCTGAATATTCATCTATTATTGAAAGATACTACTCATAACCACTTTCAGTTTTAACTGGAGCCTTTCCCCACATGTCTGTGTGAACGCGGTCTAACAAATTTTGAGCCTTCACTACATTTGATTTTTTAAAAGATGAGCGTTTTGATTTAGCCTCTTGACATATTCCACACATACTCATATAAATTGGAATTTCTGGTAAATTATTTACATCCCCATTCTTTGAGGTATGATTCAATTTACGATAATTGCAATGAGCAAAACGTCGATGCCAAAGTTCAATTGTCTCACTAGAAATTACGTTTGCTGCAGGGTTTTCTAAGTTACTTTATGGCCAAATTAGTTTAATTACATAAAATTTATTGCCTTGCCTAAATTCAAACCATTTGTTATGATCTGCGGAATAAATGATAGCCTTACCGTTTTCACAAACAGTTTTGCAGCCATATTTATCTAACATAAGACCTGAAAACAAATTATGTCTAAGATCGGGAGCATACAATACATCTCTCAAATTTACTTCTACAAAGTCCCCATCACATTTTACAAGAAATTTTAACGTACCAACGCCTTTAATAGGTGTATGAGAATTTCCAGTAGCAGCAGACATATTTGTTCTTTTATTTCACGAAAGTTTTCAAAATGAATCTTATCATTAACAAAATGATTTGTCGCACCAGAATGGTAAATAAAGTTACTATTAATATTTTTTTACAAATCCTACATTACAATCATAATTGGAATTGTAAAGTACATTTGACATTAGATTAAGATTTACGTTAGATTCAGTAAAACAACCTTTCGAATTTCACTTCCAATTTTTATTCGATTTATTTTTACATTTTAGTTTAAAACAATTACGCTGTAAAAGTCCATAAAGACCACACTCATGACATGGACCTATTTTTACAGCATTATCTTGTTTTAAGTTATTTTATCGAAATTAAACTTTTGCGCATTATTTTTACAGTTCTCATATTTTGTTACAAATACAGAGTTTTCCGTTTTTGCTCTTATCATAATCAATTAAATTTAACCTACTATTTTCTAGTAGTAAAGCTTCGGAGATTTTTTCAGCAGTAAAATCTTTATCATCAACAGTATACAATTTTTGAACAATTCCGTAGAATTTATCTGGCAAGTCCCTTATTAATTGAAAACATATGTATAAACCATCTATCTGATGATTACTTTCATTACAACGAGTAGCAGATTACTTTACCCTCCCAATAAACATTCTAATGTTTTCAGATTCTGTATCAAATGTAATACGAAAAATTTCGTCGAAATTTCTCACCAGTCTTGCGCGGGATGGCATGTCGAAATTGTTTTTGAGAAGTTTCCATGCCTCACTTGAATTTACCATATCGTCGATGAGTTCTTGATAATGTTCGTCCAGATAGCTATGTATAACAAGGACGCCTTTTCGTCCAGCCGATAATTTTACTTTCGTCTCTGCTCGAAATAACTAATTGCGTGGCATAGGCCCATGTTCTCTGGTAGTTTGCGGAGGCTGCATGAGCAAGAGACGTATAGTAAAAATCGTTTAATTTGTATAATATACATATTAAAATAAAAAGGGAGCTGTCGGAGCTAATACAATAGGCATTAACTTTAGCCGGTTATCAAATCTCACCCAGAATCAAATCTTGAGTACATTATATATAACTAAAAGAAACATTAACGCCACTTAGACAAACTTACGTGAGCGAAATCTAGATGACACGTTTCGTTTCAGTTCGAATCCTCTCAAGACTGTTTATTTCTAAATGTAGTCTGTAATTAAAAAATAAAAACATAAAAATGTTTAGAACGAAGTGTTAATACAACTTTTAAAAATTTCTTAGAACAATTGCAGTTTTCGCATGAAGCAAAACTTTTTCCCCCATAAAAGCATTCCATAATAGGAAAGATATCTACTTTGTTACTTTACTATCTGTCCACCCCCCCCCCCCCAGACACACACACTTTGCCTTACTGAGCAGTTAAAATTTGTAGCATTACAAGTGGACTACTTTACAGTATTCGCACTATGCAGGCAACTGATAGTTTAATATTTTTAATTTCCTTAGAAAAAACCAAAAAAGCTGAAAATTATTACCGAATTTATGTTTATTCTTTTAATAGGTTCAAATGTAATCTCTTAATAAATTGGAAATATACATAGTTGGATTTTCTATTCTGAGATAGTTAGGAAAATTGAGCTAAAGAAATAAATGGCATTTTCAATCAAAACTGATGAACAGAATGTTGAAAATAAATGTTTTTTTTTTTTTTTGTTTTTGTTTTTCTGCTAGCAATGCATTTAGCGATTGGAAAAAAAGTAAAGGAGACAAAAACTTTCCCTGTGAGAGCGACATGGTAAAGTGATCTGACTTACTATTGTAAAATAAATCATGCTGAGACCCATATTATGTTCATTTAAAATTGTTTAATTTTTAAGCTGCTATACCTTTAATAACAGAACAACCTTATGGATACAGTTGCTCTTTCTCGCTGACTTAATAATACTTTGTAATTCTGGAGACTGTGAAATCAGAATGGTGAAGACGGCAAAATCTCGAGGGTCATGGATTTGGAAAAAATTCTGAATTTTGGTCGATTCGTACTAGATATGTACCAAAGTCTCGCGTTTTAACTGCATTGTTCCTAGTTTAGTTGCAATGAGTTCTCAAAGTTTTTAGTTTAGCCCAGAAATGCAATAATTTTCCATTGAAAAAAACTAATTTCTGCTTATTTCTTACTATTGCTTGCAGTATGAATGAGCTGAATACATTCAAAATATAAAATAAATCTCCCTGCTATCTTACATTGTATTGAAAAGAGACGTCAAATGTGTTGGAATGTCAATTACTGTGCCAATGCTTATAGTTAAAAAGAAAATGCTGTTGCAGTTCTGTAGCCAAACAAGTAAATTTAGACTCCTTTTGTAATCGGAACTATGCACTCAAACCTTTTTACCTAGGTTCATATCTAATATAAATCGACCTGATAAAGGAAAGCGGGGAGTTTTATTTTAGCAATAATTTTTTTCCTTTGGCTGTTCAAATAACACAAAGGAGAGTTTCTTGAGGACTTCCAAGTTTTCCAAAGTCAAAATAAAGTATATATTATCGCTCAAGTCCATTAATATATTCTTAAACTTTATTTTATTCTTAATGCTTCAAACTTTTGTTTACAAATAATTTTAAACTCCCACTTGTGCTCTATTATTATAACTATTTTAAAATATTTTAGTTTAAAAATTGCTTTCATATATTTTATGTGCTATGATAACTTTCTGCTCTAAATTCCATTTCATTCCTAAATTACCGTTGATTGACAGTATATTCTTAATAGTTTATAATTGTTTTTTCGTTTGACTAAGGCAAAGTTAAGATTTTGCAAAAAATACATGAAAAAAATCATTTTTATGAAGTTTGTTATAAGGGCGATTCTCTGTAAATTCGTCATTTTTTTTTAATACAAAATCTGTCCGGCTGTGTATTTTTGAAATTTTGTATAATTATAATACTATTGTTTAGCAAATGAATCTATTTCTTTAGTTCGATTCAAGTTGGAGCAATCGAAGCTTTTCTGATAAATCATGGTAGGGGGTAAGTCCCCTGCCTAGTATTACTAGGCAAGGGACTGTGTATTCTCACTTTGGTGCGTAATACCTGCAAAATAATTACATTATAATTAGTTTCGAAACTACCTATAAATTTAGGCACAAATCGTGGACATAATATCTAATATATGTTTCATAAGTGAACTAATTAACATTAATAAAATCACTTACCAGAGGACTTTTCACGACGACTCAGATACATACCTTCATCACAAATGTGACTCTGACACTAAACAAAGTGGCGTTTCAGCACCATCCTCAGCAATTTCGACAAATTCACACTGATTCCGTTTACCTTCACGCCAAAAAATATTTGCAAGAGTAAGAGATTTGCAAGAGTAAGAGCAACTTTGAATTTGGGTCAGGGGACTGTTTAAAAATACTCCAGACAGAACTTACATGAAAATATTAAGTTTCAGGCATACGTAATTAGACCGTATTTCAAAAAAAAAAAATGTATAGTTGCATCATTCTATATTTAGATATTAATTGCCAAATTTATGTAGAGTGTTAATAGGTTTTTTGAAACATTATCCTTAAGTGTTTGACTATATGATTGGGACAGCCAGGGGACTGTGTTTTTAAGATTTAGATAATTTCTAGAAAAAAAAAAAAAACTTAAATTGTTATCCGTCCAAATATTATTGGGCTACATAGTACTAATGCTTTACTTATACTAAGAGAGATAAATATTTTATAACACTGTGTTATTTTAAAATACTCGGTCCAGACTACGACTTACAAGTTTACAGAGACGCGCCCATAGTAGCTCTGAAACCATTTTGCTATTGACCTCCACTACATGCAGCCACAGGCGAAAGCTTGTCAGAATGGCCCGTTGTGGCGATAGTCGGTGCGTTGTTGTAGCGACGCATAGCGGAAGACAACAAATTTAAACTGCTTCAGAACCTTTTTAAAAACTAGAATGTTGCGGGAAATCTTTGTCAAAGCATACAACAAGTTCGGAATTGGCCTGGTATCTGACATAAGGGCGATTCTCTGTAAACTGGTAATTCGCTGTCCGGACTGAGTATTTTAAAAATAATAAAGTGTAATAAAGTAATTATCGCTCTTAATACAAGTAAAGCATTAATACTTAGTGACCCAATTGTATTTGGAGTGATAACAATTTATTTTTTTTTTCTAGAAATTATCTAAGTGTCAAAAACACAGTCCCCTGGCTGTCCCAATACCATAGTCTAACTATTAAAGATAGTATTTCAAAAAACCTATTAACACTACATAAATTTGGCAATTAATATCTAAAAATAGAATAATGAAGCTATATTTTTCTTATGAAATAAGGTATAACTACGTATTTCTAAAACTTAAAATTGTCGTGTAAATTCTGTCCGGAGTTTTTTCAAACAGTCCCCTGCAACAAATTCAAAGCTGTAATACGAAAAATCTATAAGTTTTGCAGATTCTTTTTGGAATGAAGTTTAAAGTAATCAGTGTGAATTTGCCGAAATCGCAGAGAACGGTGTTGAAACGCTACTTTGCTTAGTTTGAGAGCCACATTTGTGATGAAAGTATGCATCAGGGTGGTTGCAAAAACAGTCCTCTGGGAAATGATTTTATTAATGTCAATTAATTAAATTATAAAACATATTAGTTATTATGTCCACGATTTGTGCCTAAATTTATAGGTAGTCTCGAAACTAATTATGTTCCAATAGTTTTGCAGATATTACGCAACAAAGAGCAAAAACACAGTCACCTGGCACAGTCCCCTGCCTAGTTATACCAGGCGGGGGACTTGCCCCCTATCATGATTTATCAGAAAAACACAAACTTCAATTGGCCCTCTTTCAAACCAAAGTAATGGATTCATTTTCTGACCAATAGTATTATAATTATACGAACATTTCAAAAAACCGTGCCCGGACAGATTTCGTGTGAAAAATGACGAGTTTACAGAGAATCGCCCATAAAACACTCAATTCTATTTTAGGTATACGTTAAAAGTGTTCAAGAGGAAAACTACTTACTTCGTAATCAACCTTAATTCTAGATCATGCTGAATCGTAAAATTCTAAGTTTTATCACTTAAATTTTATGAAAATAAAAGCAAAAACTAAATTCCCCAATGCACTTTTTTTATTTATTTAGGATTAGTTTCTGCAAGTTTTATTCAGTTATTGACTATTTTGATTTTGACACGTGCTTTCTTAACATTAACCCTAACAGTGACACTAAAGTGAGCAAGAGTGAAAAAAATGCACCAAGTAAGTGCTTAATGCAAAAGTTTCAAATTTTCTAAAAAGACTAACGGATTTGGAATGGATTTCGAAATGAAACTCTGTAATACATGATTTCAATAAAGAAACACATTGCAAATAAAAGCGATAATGTTTAGATATTTTCTTTTGATGACAATACAGCTGGCTGTGAAGTAATTTTGAAGTAAAATCAGTTTTTAACTCAATGGATCAGGATCGTGTAGATAGAAAAGACAAGTTTTTGCTGAGTAAAATGTTTCACTCTAGCAACTGAGCAGATTTGAACTGCATGTTTTTACTTCGATTGATATTAACTCTAATGTTGAAATACAATAGATACTACTGAGTTTCAAGTAAAACATGTGATTTACAATCAAAGTCCTGAGTTCTGCTTATACGATGTAAGTGCTGAAGCTTTACAGTTTCATCTCCTCTATATTAGTACCTCACATATCGTCACTAGTATTTCCCAAATGAAATAGCTCCACTATCCAAATACAACACAAACACTTCAAAAAAAAAAACAAAAAATAAATAAAAACAATTTCATGACATTATTTCAGACAGAAAAAATAGCTGTATTGATAAAGTTATACTATTATTAAAGGTATAAATGCTTAAAAATCAAATAATTTAAAATGAACACAGCTATGAGTTTCACCATGATTTTATCTTATAAGGGCGATTCTCTGTAAACTCGTCATTTTTCACACGAAATCTGTCCGGGCACGGTTTTTTGAAATGTTCGTATAATTATAATACTATTGCTCAGAAAATGAATCTATTACTTTGGTTTGAAAGAGGGCCAATTGAAATTTGTGTTTTTCTGATAAATCATGATAAGGGGTAAGTCCCCCGCCTGGTATAACTAGGCAGGGGACTGTGCCAGGTGACTGTGTTTTTGCTCTTTGTTGCGTAATATCTGCAAAACTATTGGAACATAATTAGTTACGATGCTACTTATGAATTTAGGCACAAATCGTGGACATAATAACTAATATATTTTATAATTAAATTAATTGACATTAATAAAATTACTTCCCAGAGGACTGTTTTCGCAACGACCCTGATGAGTACTTTCATCACAAATGTGGCTCTCAAACTAAGCAAAGTAGCGTTTCAACACCGTTCTCGGCGATTTTGGAAAATTCACAATGATTACTTAAAACTTCATGCCAAAAAGAATTTGCAAAAGTTATAGATTTTTCGTATTACAGCTTTGAATTTGTTGCAAGGGACTGTTTGAAAAAACTCCGGACAGAATTTACATGATAATTTTAAGTTTTAGAAATACGTAATTATACCTTATTTCATAAGAAAAATATAGCTTCATTATTCTATTTTTAGATATTAATTGCCAAATTAATGTAGTGTTAAGAGGTTTTTTGAAATGCTACCTTTAACAGTTAGACTATGGGATTGGGACAGCCAGGGGACTGTGTTTTTGGCGCTTAGATAATTTCTAGAAAAAAAATTTAAATTGGTATCACTCCAAATACAATTGGGCCACAAAGTATTAATGCTTTACTTGTATTAAGAGCGATAATTACTTTATTACACTTTATTACTTTTAAAATACTCAGTTCGGACAGCCAATTACCAGTTTACAGAGAATCGCCCGTAATAGTAAGTCAGATCTCAAGCAAAAGTTTTAGTCTCCGTTACTTTTTTTTTACAATTGAATCGGTGAGTGCATAAACAACGTAAGTCAAGAACTTCAAATTGTTCAGGAGAGAAGAAAAAAGTCTTAATTCTAGCATTGTTTCTGCGGCCAACGTTCAAACAACAGGCCCCGTATCTTTTGAATTAGTAACCGGACTGACGTGATTTTTGACCTCCCACAGCTTGTTTCCACAAAAAACGAATTTTCGAATATTTGTGACTGATGTTGTTTTTGCACTCACCGATTCAATTGCTAAATGCATTGCTAGAGTAAAACAAATAACTAAAAAGGAACATTTCTCTTTTTTAGGTTCTACTTTTCATTGTACCGAATTTTTTTGTACTTTTGGATACTCATTTTCAACTTTTGTTGATCACTTCAGATTACTAATTCCATTTATTTCTTTAACTCAATTTTCAAAATATCTCAATATCGATAATGCAACTACGTATATTTCCAATTTATTAAGAGATTACATTTGAATCTGGCAAAAGAATAAACATACATTTGTGGTAATAACTTCCAACTTCATTGGATTTGTCTTATGATATGTGTTTATTAGGAAATTAAAAGTATTAAACAATTAGTTGTGTCTGCATACTGCGAATACTGTAAAATTTAACTGCACAATACAGCAAAGTGTGTGCGTGTGAGTAGGGGAGGGGGGGGGGAATATAGTAAAGTAATAAAGTAGATATATTTCCCGTTATGGAGTAAAACTTTCTGCATTACCACTTTTATGGGGTAAAAGTTTTGCTTCATGCCGAAACTGCAATTGTTTAAAGAAATGTTTAAAAGTTGCATTAACACTTCGCTCTTGACATTTTTCATTTTTTACTGTTTAGTTACAGACTACATTCAGAAATAAGCCGTATTCTTACGTTTATGTCATTAAGTTTATAACAGTAATGAAAATTTGTTTAGTAAAAAAAAAACAATTCTCGTTAAAATAGTACTATAAAATATGGGTATCGCATTTCTTTTTTACTGTAAAAGTAAACTTAATAGTTTTAAACCGCATATTTATCAGTAATTAATGTTTTTATGTAAAAGAAACTTCAATGTTTGCTTTTCAAATCCAAAAGAAACTACTTTCTACGGCTGAAAAACTTAGGCCAAGTGCTGCCTATGTACTGTAGTCTGGTTTTTTGCAACATACAAAATCCCCTAAATTTCTTTTTCGCTAGTGTTTTAGCTATAGAAGCAAATGATTTTGGCCATGAAAAGCAACAGTGTTGGCAATAAACCTTTTAACACAAAAACCACTATTTACTAAGGTTTTTTCGGGGGGGGGGGAGGGTAAAAACACAATGCGATTTCACCAGAAAACCGCAAAACCCACTCCCACTTATATGTAAATACATTGATTTCCCAAAACCAGGCGGGGGGGCAATCGACCCAACACCTCTGACCAACCTGAATGACGGGACTGTGTTCGAAATTAACCTTTTAACACAAAAACCACTATTTACTAATGAGTTTTCCAAAGAGGGGGGGAGGGTGCAAACACAATGCGATTTCATCGGAAAACAGCAAAAACCATGCCCACTTATATGAAAATACATTGATTTCCCAAAGTCGGGGGGGGGGATGACCCCTCCCCCCCTCGCCCCGCTAAATAATGGGCCTGTGTTCGAAATTAATCTCTTAGCACAAAAATCACTTTTTACTAATGAATTTGTGGTTTAATGCTGTTAATGGCATGGCATAACTCATTTATAAGGCAATATATTACTATTGCTTTCACAGTTAACAAATGACAATTTGACACAAATAGTATAATACTGCTAACTTTATGGGTAGTTACGGCTAATTTTACAGGGCAAAGTCAGTTATGAGACAGTATATCACTGCATCATTTACTGTTATTTTCTATGAATTTCAAGGGACACTTAATTCAAAAGACAGTTTTCCAATGCTAAGTTTACAGTTTAACATTTTTTAATTCGCAATAAAATTCCTTTATACGACAGTATATTACAGCTAATTTTGCAATTTACTATTGCTAATTTCGCAGTAAAATTCCTTTATAAGACAGCATATCACTGCTAATTTTACAGTTTATCACTATACATTTTACAGTTTATCAATGTCAATTTTACGATAAAATTATTTTTTAAGACATTTTACAGTTTCTTATTGTTAATTTTACAGTTTGGAAATGGAACCTCAGCTGCCACTATTCTTCTGTAAAATGTACGGGATTTTTTTGCAGTGTAGCACCGAATCGAGTATACTGCGCAGTCGCGGGTTAAAGGAGATAACATTTTCGCTCTGTTATTTGATGAAACAGTGTAAAACTGTAGATAACAGCAGTATTTTAGTGTAAAATCAACGACCAT
Source organism: Uloborus plumipes (assembly GCA_038373865.1). NCBI lineage: Eukaryota > Metazoa > Arthropoda > Arachnida > Araneae > Uloboridae > Uloborus > Uloborus plumipes. Next base: position 106,088 of record JAXGGA010002081.1, on the reverse strand, counting down.
TTTTTACAGTGTATGATGAGGCAAGTGTGATGAGGCAAGTGTACCATTACGTGGAAAATCTGACTCTCGTAATTCACCTTTAATTTTGCTTATAATTCTTTTATAAGCCGATTATAAATCCGACGTCATTTCCATCAAGTATTTATATTTACATTGAATGCGGCATAAGATTTCAATTTTATTCATTACCTCTGAAATATATTGGCTTTTAGATATCAGTTAGTAAATTTTTCTTTGAAAATAGCGATCATAAGCTATACTTAATTTAAACCAGAACGACATATGAAGCAATGAAATTAAGTGAAACACTAAATAAGGAACCAACTGATTCAAACAACGAAGGTGGAGTAATGAATAAATTATATTTAAGAAAATTAAGAGCACCTTGTGAAAAACTATTTCAATGTACAAGAAAAAAAAGTACAAGTATCATATGATCATTTTTTTTTGCTCTTTATTTTGTGTTTTTTCTTATTGCTGCTGATTCTAATAAGAAAAATATTTTAAAACCGTATTTATTAAAAAAAAAAGAAAAAAATGCTCACTCAGGTCACCTAACGATCTACCATACAAATAGAATTAAAAAAAAATCACAGGGGTATGCACTTACAACAACGCTATTGGACACACATGCGAATAATCTCTAGTATTAGGAATTATCCCAAGGCAATTACCAAACATATTTAATATGTGCCAGAAGTTTTTTCCTACTCATATTTGCATAATTTAAGGTGGACGCACTTACCCCGCTAGGTAGGGAAAGTGCGTACCATAGAATAGGTGTCATAAACCAGGTCACAAAACCTATGCTTATGGTTTATTTGACATATTATATACTTGAAAATCTTAGTAAAGGATCTGGAAAGAAAACTAAAAAAAAAATTGTGAGTGTACAAGATTTTTCAACAGAGTAGCATCCTTGAGAACATGAACTTTGAAAAAAAAGGTACGCACTTACCAGAACTCACCCTATATTCCTTTTTTTTTTTTTTTTAATAATGTTGATTTTATCGTTTACTGCTACATGAACGAACAAATAAATAGCTCCTTTTAAACAAGGCAGCTATTTTTTTCTCAAGAAAAAAAATCTTTAATCCTTTTTTTAAAATAAATAAATAAATAAAAATAGAAAGCTCATCAAAATCAATATATTTATCAAAAATAAAAATAAATAAATAAATAAATTCCTTCGAACATCTTTCTTTGTGGTAAAAATAAAGCGCTTCGGATTTTAGTTTAAATTCGTTGTCAACGATTAAAAGTAAACAAATAAATAAATATACTTTTCAAAAGAAACAAATAAATATTAAAATGCAATCTTAAATAAACATTTTTCCTCGGAACAAAAAATATGTTGAGCTCTTCCTTTGTGTTAAAGAATAATGCTGCGCGAATTTTCTTTTATTTCCCATCCCAAAAATAAAATAAATGAATTTAAACTTTAGAATGGAAAACGAAAACAAATCATCTTAACAACCATTACTTCACATTAAAGGCAGGGATTCAAGTGAAACAGCACTGCGATCGCTTCGAATTGCAATCGCTACTGGAAGTGAATTACATTATCATCAACTTAAATTGGCATGACGTCACTACGGGTGGAGCCAATAAGAGATCACAAGCACTCAGCGATCTCCCCTTATTCGCCAAGTAGGCTGTGACGTTTTATCTAGCTCGTTTTTCATAGGCAAACGTCACGATGTTTTTATCAAGAAACGTTCTAATGTAATTCATTCCCAGTCGCGATTGTAATTTGCGATTGCCTGTTTCACTTGAATCCCTGCCTAAGGCTGCTAGTCGGACTGCAAAGGAGTTAGAATGGTTAATCGGAGTCGGGAGACGCAGGCTTCAAAATTCTAAAAGTAGGGTCCTTAATCGTTTTTAAAAAGAAAAATAATTAAAAATAGAAATCACATCAAAACACATTTTATCAAAAAAAAAAAACTCATTCGTTAATAAAATATCTCGAATTTTATTTTTAATCCGTTGCCAATTATTAAAAATAAATACTAAACATTAAAAGGTACTCTTACATGAATAATTTCTGTTAGAAGTCGGATTCGGAGTTGAATAGTCGGAGTCAGAGTCGGAGAATCTGAAATTCTAAGAGTAGGAATCAGTCATTTTTGTTCCGAACCTGCATTTCTGTCATTGCTGAGAACTTTGGAATCGGAGTCAAGGAGTTGGAGTCAAAGTCATTATGCGGAGTCGGAATTCTAAATTTTAAGATTAGGAGTTTGTCATTTTTTTCAAACCTGAATTTTTGCCATGGTTGCGGGGTGGGAATCAGAGTTAAGGAGTCGTATTTGAAGTAAAAGGCTCTAAAATTCTAAGAGTTGGAACCGGTCATTTTTTTCTGAGCCTGCTTTTCCGCCATGCCTGCGGAGTCGGAGCTGGAGTCTAAGAGCCGGAATCAGAGTCGAAGGTTCTAAAATTCATCGAAGTCCGTAGTTAGTCATTTTCCTTCTGACCCCGCAGCCCTGGTAAAAACATTTATTCGAGACATTCATTTCAGTTTTAGCTCTTATTGTTTCAATGTTAGGTCTACGAAATATGGAATTTTGATTTTTATCAATACCTTTTTTCTAATTCTTGAAACTGAAAACTGAGAATGCAGGGTGTCCACTCCTATCGTGGCCCAATAGCTAATTTCTAAACCGTTAGAGATAAGCGTATAATGCATTTAGGAAAAAATCTCCAAATTACGAAAGAAATTTTGGGTCTATTCAATGTTTTTTCAAAAAATCAAATTTTGAAAGAGTTACGAAATTTAAATTTTTATACAGCCCCCCAGTCTTATCAATCATATTTAGTACTAGCGGTACCCGCACGGCTTTGCCCGTGGTATAAAATTAAAAATTCATTTGTAAAAAATTGATATAGCAGAAAAAATACTCTATTTTAGTTATTCAACTATAATTCTTTTAAAGAACGATATAAAAATTTGGCATGGACCCCACACTACTTTCTTTTACGTGTAAATTTCTCAGTAGATGCATTAAGTGCTAAAATAGTGATTGGAGTGAGCAAGATAACAATTCAAACATTTACATCCCTAGTTTGCCACAAAACAATGCAAAAAAAATGTTTTTCAATGATTAATCTCCTAAATATCGCCGATTTTAACATCATTCAGTGGATTTTTCGCAAAATATCGCCAATAGCACCAAATTGAACAAAAATAAAAAAATAAATAAAATTTTTCGTAAAATTTGCCTCCAACTTGGCGATATGTCGCCAAATTGGCTTCAAACACTTGGCGACTAAAAGCTTGGCGATATTTCGCCAAGTGCTCGCGCCAATTCATATCGCTTTTGTCTGCATTGAAATTAACACTGGTTTACCCCATAAAAGGGGTAAAAACCCCCTAGGGGAAATTCGAATGCAACCCCAAGGGGAGGTGCACAAAAATAAGCCAAAAGAGGAAATAAGAACAATTTTGCTGCTCACAGAAATCTTACCAAAGTTTAAAAGAAGAAGAAAGTTTTCTTTCCTAACTTCAAAAACAAAATAATAGAAATTTCGTGCATTATTCTTCACCATGATAATAAAAACAATAAACATCGTCAAACATCAACCAGGAAATGATAAATTAAAAGCCAAACTCATTCACTCAAGCCATTTACTGCAATTTATATTGAAATAAAAAAAGGAAATAAAATATGTTTTGCCAGACGATAAATTTAGAATGGTTTACTATCATGTTGTTTCTTTTTTGACCTCATTTAGTTAAACAATGTTTCCCTCTTCTACACAACTCGTCAGATCGCCAAAATATCTCTAAACTCACAAAAATGGTACGCGTCAGTTTCTTCCTTCTCTACCTTTTTTAAAGAAAGGACTCGATTTCTCATTTGATTGACAGGTGCCATCTTATCACGATTTTATTATATTTCATTTGACTAATTTTAATAAGGCTTGGAGTTTGGATTGCTACAAAAACAAATACATTTTTAAAATTATTAATGGAAAAAGAACGAAACAAATAAACGAAATAAAAACGTAACCATGGTAACAACATTAAAAGTTGATTTCCGTTGATAAAATAATTCATTTCATTAACCATCTTAGAATCGTTTGGCTTGCTTTACTGAAGATAAGCCTTGAATTCCGGGATTCTAAAAACAATTGTTACAGCTCTCCTGATGATCGTAGAAACTTCAAAAAAACTTCATTTTGTGCAGAAAATTTCAAGCTTTCGAATGACATAAGACTTGAAAATGTGTATGAAATATTTCTTCCCTATTTTATCGAATTTCCGCTAAGAATTCGAATAGAAAAAGAACGAAATGGAATTTTCGAAAAATCGCTTCGAGGTGCAAAACTACATGCTACAAACTAATTTTGTGTCAAGTGGCATGAAAATCGACCGAACGGTTTGGGCGCTACGCGCGTAACAGACAGACAGAAGGACAGAAAGAAAGAAAGACAAACCTTCAGCTTTATTATTAGTAGAGAAGAGAAAACATTCTTAACACTGTAACGCTTAAAACTAAAAAAAAAAAAAAATCACTGTTTTACCACAAAAATTGACCGAGTTATGACGTTTTGAAAAATCAAGATTTTGCATTATTTCATGACGTCATCGAGAGATCGCTTAAGGGACCGTATGCGAAATCCTTCAAAATCTTGATTTTTTCAAAACGTCATAACTCGGTCAATTTTTGTCGTAGAACAGTGATTTTTTTTAAGTTTTAAACGTTACAGTGTCAAGAATGTTTTACTAAAGATAATTGATGGACTGGGAGGCTGTATAAAAATTTAAATTTCGTAACTCTTTCAAAATTTGATTTTTTGAAAAACATTGAATAGATCCAAAATTCCTTTCGTAATTTAGAGATTTTTTCCTAAATGAACTATATGCTTATGAACTATATGCTTAGAAATTAGCTATTGGGCCACGATAGGAGTGGACACCCTGTATATTCAGAACATGCACAAATAGTATATAGAGCGAGAAAGTTGATTTTTTGTGTTTTCGCTAGTGTTATAAATATTTAATTAGTTCAAATAGCTAAATCAAAAAAAAAAATATTTTCTCCTCATGTTTTTTATCAAGAGCTTTTCCAACAAAGCTTGTTTGAAGGAAGTCCGCCTTTAAGTTCGGAATCTATAACTGTCTCAAATTTCCACGTAGAAGCTAATGTTAACTTTTTTGAACTGTAAAATTGCTGCTTAACAGTAATAAGCGGTAAAATTGCTGCTTTACAATAATAAATTGTAAAATTGCTAATTTTACAGTTTATTACTGTACATTTCACAGTTTTAAACTGGAACTTCTACTGCCAGTATTATTGAATTGTTTCTACAAAATAATACAGCTAATTTTGTGGTAATAAACTGTAAATTGTGGTTATCAACAGTAAAATTGCTGCTTATCGTAACAACTGCAAAATTGCTGTTTTGCAGCGATAAACTGTAAAATTGCTACTTTTACAGTTTTAAACTGGAACTTCTGCTGTCAGTATTACACTGTTGTTTTTACAAAATAATACAGCTAATTTTGTGGTAATAAACTGTAAAACTGGCAATAAACTGTAAAATTGCTGCTTTACAGCAATAAACTGTAAAATTACTGGTTTACAGTAATAAACTGTAAAATTGCTAATCTTACCGTTTATTACTGTGCATTTTAGTTTTAAACTCTACCTTCTGCCGTCAGTATTATACTGTTGTTTTTACAGAATAATACAGCTAATTTTGTGGTAATAAACTGTAAAATTGCGGTAATAAACTAAAATTGCTGCTTTACAGTAATAAACTGTAAAATTGCTCATTTTACTGTTGATTACTGTGCATTTTGCAACCTCTGCTGCCAGTATTATACTGTAAAAACAAGTTTATTTTTGCAATGCAGCCGGCATGCCGGAACAAGTGAGATAGACCAACATTCCGGGAAGTTCAAATTTTCGGGCATAGCAAATGATTCAAAGTTTATTTTGCAACAATTTCTCCCCTTAGTTTCAACCGCGAAGCAAACTACTGCAAGCAAAAGTAATAATAAACTCCCAAAGTGCGGTTTATTAATAGTTTTACAAAATTAAATCATTTATTTATATTAATAAAATGATCTATACTACCTTGTTACAAAAGTGATATCTTCAGCTAAAGGAAAAATCACTCATTATAGATTAATGCCTCCACATATTTCATCTAGATGCCAACTTTTCAGAAATGTTATTTTAATATTTCCCGATCACAAATGACCATAAAACAATTTTATTTAGATAATATATGTCACAACAAATTACTTCGAGACAATAATTCAAATTTGATAAAACGTGTAAAAAAATTTCTGTACCTAGCTCACCAGTATCGAACTTATATTGTTTTTAAAATTTTATATGTTTTTGTGATAGTATTACTTTTTTTCCAACCTCGGTTTTTCCGCCATGCCGGAAAGGACCAAGCAAGGGTGATTGAAAATCTGATGACCCTCAAGTTTTACGACATCCCGGCTAATGAGGAGTAATATGATTTCTATTTCTGACTTCTTTTTTGACTTAGTGATATTTTATGATGGCATTAAGCTACATCTCAAGTCTTTCTCCTTTTTTTTTTACTTTAAAGGAAAATTAGGTGAAAAAGAAAAAGAAAAGTCCGTTTGTCCATAAACTTAGGACGGTACTTGCCATTCAATACCGCTCCTAAATTGAAGCACAAAGAGCAGGGCATTTTGCAGAGATGCAAGTCCATAACCTCCCCAAGACTACAAAAAGGGCAGAAAGAATCCGATACAACATTAATGCAGAAGAGGTGCTTGGGGAGAGAGTCAAGACCGAAATGAGGTGGAACATTGCAACAGATTTCTTTCTTGGGAATTCGGTTACTTTACAGATCTATTTAATCAATTGTTTATTACTAGTCCTCGAAATAAGATCCTGGGGGAAAAGACTCCCTGAAGCCTTTTTTAACAGTTGATTTGATGTTCTTGCAACTGAGCTTTCGATCGTCTGCAGATTAATTTAGGCAGGAATTCAAATGAAACACGGACGACCGCAACTCACCAATGCAATCGCAAATTCCCAAATTTGGATTCAAGTGAAACGTTACAATCGCTACGAGATGCGATTCTATCGTAATTCGACTTCCAGTAGCGATTGCAGTAGCTATTGCGATCGACTCGAAGTGATTGCAATGGTGTTTCACTTGAATTCGGCCTTTAGCCTTTTCTTGGCTTGAATGAAATGAACTGAACTGAACTGAACTGAACTGAAGAATGAGATAAAAATAATAAAAATTGATGGAACGAACAGACACCGTTGGTTTTTAATGGAACATTCTGTATTGATTTTTCTGTAGTTTGAGATGTAAATAGTCGATATGCAAATAGTTACTTCTAATATAATATTTTATCAAAAATGATTTCTCTTTTCGAATATTCTCTACACAACAGCGACACGATTGTAAGCGCCAAGATGAAGCGGAAAGTCGGTAAGATTTTACCTTCGTAAGATTATTTTAAAAGATCCGCTAACTCAGATGGAGTTGTATTAGGGGTCATGTTGTGATGTCTGAAGGACATGAGCTTCTTTTTTAGGAGGAGATGGTATATACTTGTTTTTCAGGAAAAAATAATAATTGTACATGGTTTTTCCACATACCAAGGAAGCTGAATCTAATAGTGTGGATTTAATGTTTTGCAACTTCATTGGCATATATAACGATGCAGACGACTACGGTGTAACGAATAGTGTTCAATTTAACTGAAACAATTTAGGAGAGTAATATCAATTTCAATGCGATAAAAACGAGTTCAGCTTTTTGTAACAAATTGAATTTTAATTGGAACTGTAGAACATATTTACAAGTAAACACATATCAAAAAAGGATTATATTCGACAGTGACGATCCAAAGCAACAATTCGAAAGAATCCAATTTCAAAAGCTACTCGAAGTTCGACATGACATCGACGGTTCAAAAAAACTCCAAGAAGCTCTGATAAAAACACCGTGCTGCCAACATCTCATTGAAACTTCTTGAGTGCTCGCGACAAATAGTGACCGGAAAAGTTTCATGCACCTCATAGAAAATCAGGAGAGGTACTAAATTGGAATTACTTTGTGCATGGTTAGCGTGTTTAATACTAAATTTTAAAATTAATAGGCTTCTTAACCCTAAACTGCATGATTTTTTATTTTTCGTAGAAAAAAATATATGTGTTTGTCAATGTAATAAGAAAACATGGAAAAATATTTAAAAAAATTTAACTCTAAATTTTCACCCCTTTCTAATTAAAAATAGTTTTGTTGCCAAATGGCTACACCATGCATTCAACAGATAAAAATGATTGTAAATGATAGTCTTGAAATTAGTTCTTTTTTGTAAAAAAATAGAGGAATTGAACATTTGGTGCACTGTACTCTTGTAATTCTTTACATTTTGACATTTTACTTTATTTTTTATATGCACTTGTACTTTCCGATGATCAATTCTGTCAAATCTGATGTCTTTTGGAGGCTCTCTTGCGCAAGCTTTCTTTCTTTTCTCTCTTTTTTTTTTTTTTTTTGGTTTGTAACTAGTTCCTCTGTAGCTAATGGTCTCTTTTTAATACGCTTTTATTAATTTCACACGTGGGTTTGTTTGTATGTATGTAACTCTGAATAAAAGATAAAATTTACGTTCTTTGCTAACATAAAAGTAATATATTTAATATTATTTTTAATATTAAAGGCTAAACTGTATTGCATATTGATGTATTATAAGTACATGTAAACTTAAGTGCGGATATTCAGTAGTTTTGAAAATCAGAGGGAAACCCGTGATGATCACAGCGCATTCCAATGTAAAAAGCGTATTTTTTAGTTTTTTTTTTTTTTTTCAAAACTATATTTTAAAATTATTAATGACTTTACTTGTCCGTGTAAGCACAACGTTTGTGCTAACTGAAATCTAAAATGAACACGTTTTGAAGGCTTTTCCCTATTCATTTTTTTTGTTCACTCTGTTGAACATCAACTAAGCATTGATAATTGCGAGGTCTTATAAACGGTAGAACAGCCGAAAGTACCACTTTTGGGTCCGCATGATTATATTATACCTTCCAAAAAGAGAAAGAAGCTAGCGCGAAACATAAACAAAGCACATACTTCATGAACTATAGAGATGAATCGAAGTGTTCTCTGGATGCTTACTGCATAATGTTGCCAAATGGCTACAGACGTGTATTATGTCCTAGATTTTTCCAAATAATTATTTTGATGTAAAACGCATCTTAAAAGAAAAATAAATGTTTATTTTATTCATGTTATTTTTTAAAAAGACAAAGAAAAATATTTCATTGTAAAAAATAATTTCAAAACTTGGTAGTTTGAGTGATTTTAAAAGCTATCCATATGGATTCATTTAAGAGCATGTAACAGACCAGTGCTGCCATGTATGGAGGATAAATGGTGATAATTGCTTGAAATATACCCAATACTTGCTTTTTATGCATTGAGTTGCCTTATGACTACATTCTGCTATTCATAAGGAGGACAAATTGTCTATGTAGCCAATTGACAACACCATGCAGTGTAGGGTTAAAAGTATGCCAATTGTTACTTAATGCCCGCACTTAGACTTCTCATCATTAGTTAGCTGTACAATGACTAAAAGACTTGAATTACATAGTACACAAGCTTTTTAAATAGCCTATTAATTTGAAAACCCAACCATAAAAGTCCATAAACATCCATAACAAAGTTCTAATGTTTCCTTTCATTAGTTTCTACAAGGTGCATGAAACTTTCCCAGTAACTTTTCCTCGTCATTATAAGCCACTTCTCTATTGCATGCACCCCCAAATCGGGTGAGTTGATAAAAATCGGGTGAGTTGATAAAATAAAAATCAGATGGTGGACTCCCACCATCGGATTCAGCCCCCTTGATGTATGCAAAAATCAAGCTTCTATTTTGTCTCTGGAAAAACAAGTCTGTACCGTGCTCTCGTTAGTCAAGAAATCAAAGGCCTCGTTACCCTTTACTCCTCAAAAGGTAGGAATCCATCCCAGTGCACTTTTATTTTCGTCATTAACTTGAGATCCAGTTTAGGAGATCGAAACAACAATCAAGAATTGAGGAGCAGGAATCATTTTGGGATTCAGTGACTTATAAGGCGGCTTCCAGTATGATATAAGAAAACCATTTTTGACAGTATTCATAAACGAGTCTATAGTTGTAACAGGGCTCGGTATATGGCTGCTATTTTACCATCAAAGATTATTGTAGAATTAAACGAGCCTATCTTTTCGCATATACAAACATCGGATAAATGTTTTCGTAGTTGAGTTAAGCTGCAAAAAATAATTTCAAATGCAACTTCAAATACATTTAAGAATTGTTTCTAAGAGAGAAATAAATCTTCTGCGTAAAACAAGTTCATCGAAAATTTATACTAAACTCATTCTCTTAAATAATTAGGCTTAACAGTTCAGTAAATTTCAACTATTAACGGTGGCGTATGGAAGAAAACGGTCCTTAGGTAACCGTTAACGGATCCCCCCCCCCCCCCTCCTTTGAAGTTCAAAGTTAAATTTCTATAATGAACATTAAAGTTATTATCTTCTGTTTAAAACATTTTTCATCATCAAATCCATTTTATGTGCGACTGTTTAGGTGAAATTAAAATCAAATTATGACTGTTTTTAATAACCTTTCCAAGTATCACAATTGAATATTTTCAGGATAGACCATGCCCGGCATTTGAGTGATTATGGTGGATTTTAATAATATATAACTAACTGTACCTTTGTAGATGTGCTTTATTACTTCCTCCCTACACTTTTAAAACTACAGGTTGCACAAGGCACCTTTGAGGGTCAAACGTTGCAGTACCAGCGGCACCCATACAAGTTGCCACTTGACCCCGTATGGCATCCTTTAAAGTGCCATTTGGCTCCATGTAGCACTTATAGCACCCCATGGGTGACCCATGGCACTCCAAGGGTGCCACATTGAGCCAAATGGCACCCTGCAGGGGATGCCGCTGGTGATACAACGTTTCACCCTTAAAGGTGCCTTGTGCAACTTGTAGTTTTAACAGTGCACAATGTAAAGCAGCGAGTAACCGTCCCTAAGCAAGGGCTAGGCAGGAACATGCATTACAACGCCAACTCGGTTATTTCGATCCTGCAGTCCATGGACCGAAATAACCGAGTTGTCGGTGGAATACAAGTGTACAATGTGTTTTGAGTCTGTAGCTTTGCCCCCTCAACTCCTCCCCCCCCCTCGCTGTAGAAAATACTGAAATGAAAAGAGTCTCGGTTAGACAACCCTCTTGAGGAGTTTTTTGCTACGCCACTGATTATTAATGAAATTTTACAAAGAGCACGTAAAAGTAAAGCAATATTCTTAATTATATGTACAGAAATAGGAGAAATGAGTGGAAGAACGGGATTGCAATAAACAATATAAAATTTCTCTCAGTTTAAAATTTGGCACACCAATTTGATTTAAAATGTCGAAAAAATGGTTAAAATTTCATCTTTTTTATTATTTTTCAGGTTAGAAACTGTGCACAAATTGTAGCTCATTTTGTGAAACAAGATATTATGCACTCTCAGTAAAATTTTCATTCAAAAACATTCCTTAGTTCTTGGTATATCATGCGTGTAATATGAGAAAGCATTTTTAGAAAAACGGAAATTAAGTTATTTTTATCGTAAATTACATAAAACAGCGAATACATTTTCTATTATAATCTTCTTAACTATGAATTTTTCATTGCGGTTTGTTTTAAACTGTGCAAGAAAAACTGGCTATCTATAGATTATTTTTCAACAAAAAAAAAAAAAATCGAAAATTTTCAAGACTATCAATTGTATACTCCTTTAAATATGAAAAACTATACGTCTTGTATTTGTTCTTATTTTTAAGAGTTTTGCAGGAAAGAGACAACTGAAAATCGCAAATTCAAGGTGGATAAAAAGGTCTCAGTGCTTTTTTTTTTTTTTTGGAAAATTCGAGTTTAATAAAACATCAATTCGGCTTCAAGCAAAATTTAAATTTAATTAAATTTATTTTTATTATTATGAAGATAGGGTATAAAAAGGTTTAAGATCGTTTTAAAGACCTGTGACAAATACTTTTTATTTATTTCTTGATAGAGAGAACGCACGTGCTATCCCTGTGTCCAAAATTTGTCTTAGTTACAACTAAACATAGTCGAACTTAATTCAACGTACCAATGCCAAGAGTCATAAATTTGAACTTGAAATATAATTTTAAAAAGTGACCTTACTTTTATCATTAAATTCTGCCAATCAAGCAATCGAGAATTTTCTGCAAGATGAACTACTTCAAGTCATAGATACTTTTTTGCTGTTTATCATATGTTCAATTTGCAAATACCGATCACACACAACTATCTCGCTCTATTCCTTTTTCACGTGAGCCACGTGGGTTTACCAAGACTTGCGCAATTCATAACGTTCCAGAAACGAAAAACTTGTGCAAAGCTTTGTTTACGTGCGATAATTTACAAGAGATTAGTTAAGAAAGTTTGCTTGGAAGAAATATTCAAGAAATAAATATTGGTTTAAATATGGACTTTAAGCTGGAAGGTAAAAGAAAAAAAAAAAACTAAGAAAATAAAATAAAAATAAAACGAAGAAAAACAATTCAAATGAGAATGAAAGTCCACGAGGGGAACAGGATTTTTTTTTTCATTTCATAATTTAAAAAAAAGGTAAATACATTTTAAATTGCAAAAGTTTTAAATTTTAAAGATCCTCACAATTTATAGTAAAACAACTATAGTTGAACACTACCCCCTTTATTGAAATTTAAAATAGGAATATCGTATGATTATGAAAGTGTTTTATACAGGCATAAATGCTAATTTTAAACAATCAACAAGACACAGTTCTTTGAAAGAAAAGAAAAAAAAAACGTCTATGCCTAGTACTGATTACATTAGAAAACAATTTTAAAAAGCTAACAAATGTTTGTTTTAACAAATGTTGACTAACACAAAACCACCAGAACCCTTATTTATGAGTGCCAAATAGGATCTCACTTAGTGTCAAAGATCTATAACATCGATTGAATGTATTTATATTTCATTAAATTTTTAACAAAAACTTATTTCTAAAAGTTTTTAATTTGTAGCGAAATTTTTAATTATATTCAGTAGAATATTTTTGGCAGTTTTCTTTCTTTTTTTTTTTTTGAACAATCAAGACTGTTATTGATCTTACTTCGCTCGGTTAACGTCATTTAATCTATTGTCTTTGGGGATGAATAAATACCGGTCACGTGATCTTTTCTTAATTTTCATTGAATACCTTCTTGAAAGATTAACGCACACCTTGATTTATGTTTTAAAATTCCTTGGAAATTCGCCCTTTTTTTAGAAATAAAAAATTTTAAATTCTGCCAAAAACCTTTATAAGAGTTTTGGAAAAAATGACCATTTATGAAACTTTTGCATAGGACATTGACGCCATAACTCTAACGCTGTTCCAACAGTACACTTTCACAAATAGTATGTCAACCATTTAATTACCAAAAAATTACATAATAGCTTTAAAAAAACTGCAAAATTTCGATTTGTGAGCATATTCAAGTTTTAGGAAAATATCTCTATTTTGTTTTACGGGTATTTAAAGAATTTTTATTTTTCAGAAATACGCCATTTTTCTATTACATTTTAAACTCTTAAGTACGGTTGTCGTGAATGAAGCTGGGTTAAGGTAATATGGCCACTGATGAAAAATAATGGATTTTTTTTTATATGATGGAATATTTTTAATTTTAATAGAACCTATAATGGTCATTTTGTAGCCTAATTTATTTGGCAGAATTTTCATATTTCATTCGATCTTTTGTAACAGCTGTGAGAGCAAGATCTTTGAAAACTCGCCACGATTTTACAATTTAAGATATCAGACCCCAATAAACAATTACTTCCTATTGAATTTATAAGTATCATGCTTTATAACTATTCCAAATTATAATTTTAAATTAGGAAATATCTAGACACTCAAATCAGTTGCAATATACTTCCGGGATAAAATTTCAAATGTATTTAATTTCTGTTTTAATAAAGTATTTATTTACAGTTACTACTACAAATCAGACACACCTCAATTTGCTCGTTGCCAATGTGAATTTTTCCCTTAATTAGCAAACGTATTTTGCTAAACGTCCTCTTTTATCCAGTCACAGAACTTTGAGACAAGTACTCCATGGTGTCATCATTAGTGCACAAGTTCCTTAACATTTTGAAATTCTGAAACCATCTTAGATAAAAATACATCCAAATTAAAGATTCATTAAACATTTTGCATTTTAAAAAATATATATAATATAAAGCAATGGGAAGTACACAAAAGGTTGTGAGTAAAACGCGTACAAAGTTGTTGTTGTTGCTCAACCCCTGTAACAGTTTCCTTTTTTCCAGAGTTCGGTCCAAAACATGTCACATTTTCTGCTGCAGTTTTTTATTCATTTTACATTTACCTGCACCTTTTGAATCAATCGGAATAGAGAACACAATACATTGCAAGCTATCATTTACTGGACAACTACAGCAAACCATGCAAGTAATTCGCCACCATCTACCAATAATTTTAAAGACACGGGGAAACTGAAATCAAGATAGAAACCATTGCCCTTATGGCATACGGAGCAAGTCAGTAAAGACCTGAAAGACATACCCGTACGATGTACCTGCAAAACAGTGGAGAGGTTAAACCACTCGGCTTTCCGATCCTAGGTAGGCATTGCTACACGATTTCAGGCAGAAAGATTCGGCTTCCGTTCACAGAGCACCACTGAGGTGTAAGTCCAATTCAGGTCAGACAGCACACGATAGATGGAAGCCCCATCTATTAACATTTCGACAATTTTGATTTAAACCAGAAGCCGAACAACTCCGAGTGTCATGAAAAATTAGACCCCCACCATTCAGTGACCTCAATACTTATAAGGACCACGTTTCAAATTCTTTTTTCCGGAAAAACAAGTTCATACTGTCCTTTCTTAAGTGCTTCAATTGTCAGAGCACAGTACATGCATCTTTTTTTCTTCCCAAGACTCTTTTACTTCCAGTTCCAATCCTGTTTCCTTTTCCCAGTATTTTTTCTCACCAAGCTAATCTCCATTCTTTCAGCACGTCTTTCAGTTCACGTACAGTTCTCATTTCTCCGAAATTGTTCTTGTACGCAATAATTAGAACAATCAAACTCGCTTAGTGAAGTATCGATTAATTGGATCATCCCGTTTATTATACCATGAATTATACAGTTAGAAATGTGCTTAATTTCTAAACCAGCTCCTGGAGAATTCCGATTAATGTGCTGTCAACTGTACGAACTAAAATCGAATGTTTTACTTAATTTACTGCGCCGCCGTTTGGGAAAGAGTGAAGTGGGAGTTCAAAGAGGAGCTTAACTCAACTAAACTCAACTATTCCTTTTAATTGAATGAGCACATCTTCTAATGGTTAGCATATGTGGGATTGATCAGCTCTGTATTTAATACTTATAAATAGCGATTAAATGTGAGTTAATATAAAGTACTACTTATATCTCCCTACTCTGGGAAGAGTCTTTGTCTCTGTTTTTATAAAGAGAGGAAAATATAAATGAAAAAAAATAAATAAATTGCTCATTGTTGAAAAAAATATTTGCTTTGAAAAATACGAAAAAAAAAATTTTAAATTGTTGGTTTGCATTGTTGATTTTAAGGAAATGATTTTCTTTAAATATTATAAAACAACTGAAATCAAATTCATAACGCAATAACTGTTTAAACAATTTTTTTTTTAATTTACCATGTTTTTAAAACGGACTAAAAATTAAAATATAATTTCCAGAAATCTCATGTATATTTAGATCCCCATAGAAATTCAAATTATTCTAAAATTTGTGGTCGGTAACTTTAATAGCTTTCAAAAACAGGGCTGTGGAATTGGAGTCGAAGACGGACGGATTTTGGACCGAAAGAGAGTCGGAGTCGTGCATGCCGACTCCGACCACCTCCGATTTGGATGCAATTTCATGAAAGTGAAAACATGTCCCTGGAACTAACCTATGCAAATTTTCAGCTTCCAAGATCCAAATCCTAAGGATCTAGATTCTCTGAAAAAAAAAAAAAAAAAACTTCAAAATGGTGATTCCGCTTTGTGAAACAAACTGCCATGTTAAGGTTTATGTTGCAAAAAGTTTATCGCACTGGAGGCCTCAAATTTTGGGGGCTCAAAGTGTATTTAATGTCTAATACGATCTAGCATTTTTGTGAATTTGGGCATAATGACCCTTGTGTAACGCTCATGTAAACTCTTGACAAAGTGTACTGGAAATTTTTCTTCTTACATTTTAGGATAACATAAAATCTGAACAAAAATAATTAAAAAACCTCTTACTTCGTAATTCTATTACCAAAATATTTGTTTTCAATGTGAGTTGCAGAGATTGTTGAATATTGGTTTTGCAAAAGATATTGTCATCCAAAGTGGCTATTAAAAATAACAGGTTTTTAATGCGCTATAGCTGAAGTTTTTCACTTTCAATCGTCTCTTCATTAGTACCATTAAAAAGTACGGATATTTTTTTGTCTAATAATACATTTCTTTTCTATGGTGTTCTTTTCATGCATAGTTTTTGCTGTTTTTTCAATAAAATATGCTTGAATGCATACACGTTGACCCTCCTCCTAGAAAACTTTTAAATGACCGGCCTGCTTTTAAATATCGCATTTACATTGAACTGAAAGTAGAATGCACGTATAAAGCATAAAGAAAATTTGAAATATAACTTCAAAAATAACTGAATAAAAAATGTGCAATGCGTTAAAATAAAGTTTGCCGTTTTGCGAAGAAAAGGATTAGTTTTGTACGGAGTCCAATTACAAGAACGGTACTTTTCTTTTGCTTGGGAGAAAATGGAATTTTCAGCAGGTCACGGTGACCTCAGAAAATTGAGGCAAGGTGGTAAAAACTTCCGAGAATTCTTGGGAGAATTGGAACTTTTTGGGATTGCGCAATGACCTCTCGTGACCTCCCACTGAGATGCCCCTGCTTGCCTGCTCCCCTAACGTGAGTGCTGGCTATGCCCATGAAAAAAATGAAACTTTTAGAAATGTCTTTAAAATGTCAACCTCTGTTTAGGGTTTCTCCCCCTTTTCATTAGGGTAAAAAATAAAACAAATTTTTGAAACAACCCGAATCAGAGTCTTAAGTTTTAGGGATTGCGCAATGACCTCTCGCGACCTCCCACTGAGATGCCCCTGCTTGCCTGCTCCCCTAACGTGAGTGCTGGCTATGCCCATGAAAAAAATGAAACTTTTAGAAATGTCTTTAAAATGTCAACCTCTGTTTAGGGTTTCTCCCCCTTTTCATTAGGGTAAAAAATAAAACAAATTTTTGAAACAACCCGAATCAGAGTCTTAAGTTTTAAAATCCCAAAATTGGAGTCTATCATTTCTCTTCCGACTCCGCAACCCGGATCAAAATACTTGTATCATTAAAAGGAAAAACTTGGAGCCACGAGCAAAAGTTAATATTCGCTTTAAAATTTAACTGACAATTTTATTGCACTGTTTATATTAACT
The DNA here is from genome assembly GCA_038373865.1 of Uloborus plumipes. NCBI lineage: Eukaryota > Metazoa > Arthropoda > Arachnida > Araneae > Uloboridae > Uloborus > Uloborus plumipes. Next base: position 88,552 of record JAXGGA010002081.1, on the reverse strand, counting down.
GATGTTTTAAGTTTTCTTACTGATTGCTACTCTTTACACCTCTTATGGTTATGTAGAACTCGCTCCCCAAGTTTTCCCCTTTAATCATACAAGTATTTTGACAGCTATTAAAACTTCCCAATCAGAGCTTTTCCGGACAATTCGTAACAAGTTCTGAATCTTCAAAGAGCTTTAAATCTGCATGAGGCTGAGAGAAGGTATTTTTTTAATTTTGGTCAATTTTAAAATCGTGGGTAAGTTTAAAACTGTTGTTACATAAATTATTTTTTCTTGCTTTTTAGCATTGTATATGAAATTTTGCAGTCGATTTTAAGCACTCTAATGATATATTTCTTTTTGATTCTCATTCTTTGTTCGCAATTTGATATTTAATTTCTACAGCATACAAACGTTCAACAAAGGCAGTATTTTAATCTGAACTTTAATGTATATCTGATATCAGTCTTTGTTTTATTTGCAGTTTTTAGACGATTTGTTAACGTTATTTTATTAGTTTTAATTATTCAATTCACTTTAGTTTCCTGAATTTTTCAAGCGTAAAAGAAATATACTGTGAGGCATGAAGTATCAGTATTATGAGGCTGTTGGGAGAACTATCTTTAAAAAACATGGAATCATCGTAAATCCTGAAAGAATATGAAGCTACCTTCTGACGAATGAAGTGTAACTTTTAGTCGCTTATGCAATGGAAATAAGTTGATACAAACGATGTTGAAGAATCATAAAAATCGCAAATATTTGAACCTAGCGTTAACTTCATCAATTTAAAACAAAACAAATGTTATCTTGTACACGTTCATTCGCAAAATCATCATTTAAAATCTGCGTTTAATTCCTTAATTAAAGGCTCTTCGTTGATATAAATTGTTTATCGTATTTTTTTGTAGTTTTGAAAGAGAAGTGTTTCAATTTGAAAAAAACTGCTTACTTTGTTCAAAAGGTAGAGTCGGAGCCCCAATTCTGTCATGCTGTATTAATTATACATTCTCTAACTAATTAAGGATTTCGTGAAGACTTCAAAATGACGCAGCGAATGTTAAGCATGGCAACATTAGGAATTCTAATTTCAGGCTATACAGTGAAATTTTCATTTCGTTCATAAAAACTATGAGAATATTCGTGAAAACAATTGAAGGGGCAAGTGGATAAAGGTTATATGTGACAATTTTCGAAAAACTTACTTTTTACCATGGATGAAGGTGATAAGGTAATATATTTTTTTTTAAAGCATTTTCTAAAAATTAAAAAAAATTGTCACATAACACCTTTATCCACTTGCCCCTTCAATTACATGCTCCCATCTATTTGTGAGCTCTAACAATAAAGAATAATTGCTTTACAATGGCCGAACTTCCGAATAATTAATTTCAATAATAATACGATAGGATTTCGCATGTGAACTTATCCATGCATCTGATTTTTTTTCTCAGTGTTCTTTTCCACGCCGTATTCTTAGATTCTGAAATGATTTCTGGAAAAACAAAGAAATACTAAAATTTAAAAGTGGAAAATTTTCTCGTTTCTTGTACCCGTGGTAATTGCTTAACGACCGACCACAGGACTTCCGAACTCACAGATTTTACGAACACGTACCCTGCATGTACTCCGTGGGCTTTCCATGGTTTTGGACATCAAACTGTTTCCTAACCCGATACCCTAACCACTAGGTTTCCACAGGACTTCTATATGAGAGTTAGCTTTTTTTTTAATCCTGAAAAAAAAAAAAAAAACAACCTCAAAATCGAATTTTGAGCCTAAAAGCAAGAGCCCCGCTTAAGTTCAGCTATGAGTATTAGTATCTTTTGCATGTTTTCTCTCTTCAAAAAAAAAAAAAGGAAGAAAAGGCAGTTTAAAAAACATTTCATCGGGTAGTAAAACTATTTTGCAAGAAATCTGCAAAATTTCCTTACCGGAAATACATCTCCTTCGCCTTTAATTTTATTCGAATATTTTCTTTACAATATGTGATTCTGAAAATCTGAAATTTTGTTTTGAGCTGCTAGGGACTGAGGTGCCTATTCTTTTCCTGAAAACTCTACACATCGTTTATAATTCCATACCGCTTTTATGTTCTGTTTGGGCTATAGTTGAACTATTTTTGCATTTTTTTAAGTGTCAATTAAATTCGTTCAGCACGGTGCAAACTTACGTTTAACAATATTTCGCTGTACAAAAACCTTTCAGCGTAGTACTTCTTTTGCAATAGCATTCATTTTAGACCAGCCATGTTCGTTTGAACATTTGTGACAAAAAGATTCTTCAAAATATTTTTCACAGTACGCCCCAAAATATCTCTCTTTTGAAACCGCGCAAATTGGAAATAAATACTCTGAAAAGACAGAAAAATTAAAATACAACGAGCAGATTTTTCTATTAGTACAAAAAAAAAAAAGAAAGAAAAAGTTTTTGCTTCTTTTTCTAACTACGAATTTGTTAAAATAACCGTTGATTATTTCAAGCATTGCAGCAAAATTCATATAACTCGTCCTATATCTTAATCTATGCGTATAGTTGCCTTAATGATTTTCATTTCGAAGTAGTTCAGCACTTTTTTCAGCACCTCAGTGACAACTTTGCTATTTGTATTTGGTGTACGGTGCTCTTATTCACGTCACATTTAATATTTTTGTTCTAAACAAACAACATCGACTTTGTTTACATTGGCATGCTTTATTTCAACTATACTGCCATGCTGAGCACAAAAGTGGTATCTGCACTTTTCAATAAAATTGAGTTATCGCCACCAGGTGGCTCTTTGTGACGTATTTTACCTAAATACAAATTTTGAGAACGGGAAATATTTTTTAAAAACTTCTGAAAAATATCATCTGGATTAAATACACGGTGGAGCAAAACTTTAAAGAGTAATATCTCAGTTTGAGCTCGATTGCAAATACCACTTTTGTGCTTAGCACGGCAGTATACTTGTATAGGTGCAGGAAAATGTCTAAATTTTGTTAATTAAAAAATATTGCTTCTAACGTGTATTTATGAGTAGACGCACCTATTCTTTTGAATGATTAAAAACAATGATGGGGGGGGGGGGACTTCAAAGGGGGGTCTGCAACTTCAAAGAGTTAAACATTCTGAAGATTAAAAAATAGGAATAGTAAAGATTGTTTCTTTCCCTCCCATCTAACATTGTTTAGAATAAATTTTCTACATCGTGGAGAATGGGGTAAAAAAAAAGCAATTTGAATAATAATAGAATTAAATTTAAACATTTTTTGAGTTTTTGGCTTTAAAGGCTCAAACCTGTACCTCAGAACCAGACTAACGTAAGTCCATTTTCGTCATTTTTTAGTAGAGGGGAAAAACGATGTATTCGACAATCGTTTTTCCCCTCTACCAAAAAATGACGAAAATGGACTTACGTTAGTCTGGTTCTGAGGTACAGAAACAATCTAAAGGTTAAAAAATCAGAATAGTAAGCCTCGTTGCTTCCTGTTCCATCATTTAAAATAAATTTTCAACAGCGTGGAAAATGGGGGCGGGGGAGAAAGCAGTTTAAGTAAATAAAATTTTTATATTTACACATTTTTTAGTCTTTTGGTTTCAAAGGGACACTCACATTATAAAGGTTAAAAAATCAGAATAGTAAACATCGTTTCTTTCCCTTTCATCTGACATTGTTTCAAATAAATTTTTAACATCGTGGAAAATGGAAGAGAAAAAAGCTATTTGAATCATAAAAAATGTGTATATTCCTTGAAAGTTTTTGTTAAGGAATCAATTATTATTATGATCGTATACTGTTTCCATAAAGTTCACGATTTCAAAATTAATTTATCTCCTTTCAAAGAGTATTATCAATTTTTGAAAAAAATCTATCAAAAGCTCCGTTGTATTTATGTTTTAGGGGCGATTCTCTGTAAACTCGTCATTTTTCACACGAAATCTGTCCGGGCACGGTTTTTTGAAATGTTCGTATAATTATAGTACTATTGCTCAGAAAATGAATCTATTACTTTGGTTTGAAAGAGGGCCAATTAAAGTTTGTGTTTTTCTGATAAATCAGGATAGGGGGTAAGTCCCCGCCTAGTATAACTAGGCAGGGGACTGTGCCAGGTAACTGTGTTTTTGCTCTTTGTTGCGTAATATCTGCAAAACTATTGGAACATAATTTATTACGAGACTACCTATAAATTTAGGCACAAATCGTGAAAATAATAACTAATACGTTTTATAATTAAATTAATCGGCATTAATAAAATCACTTCCCAGAGGACTGTTTTCGCAACGACACTGATGCATACTTTCATCACAAATGTGGCTCTCAAACTAAGCAAAGTAGCATTTCAACACCGTTCTCGGCGATTTAGGCAAATTCAGACTGATTACTTTAAACTTCATGCCAAAAAGAATTTGCAAAAGTTATAGATTTTTCGTATTACAGCTTTGAATTTGTTGCAGGGGACTGTTTGAAAAAACTCCGGACAGAATTTACATGACAATTTTAAGTTTTAGAAATACGTAATTATACTTTATTTCATAAGAAAAATATAGCTTCATTATTCTATTTTTAGATATTAATTGCCAAATTTATGTAGTGTTAATAGGTTTTTAGAAATACTATCTGTAACAGTTAGACTATGGGATTGGGACAACCAGGGGACTGTGTTTTTGACGCTTAAATAATTTATAGAAAAAAAAATTAAATAGTTATCGCTCTAAATGCAATTGGGCCACAAAGTATTAATGCTTTACTTGTATTAAGAGCGATAATTACTTTATTACACTTTATTATTTTCAAAATACTCAGTCCGGACAGCCAATTACCAGTTTACAGAGAATCGCCCTTAGATAGTTGAGTGCAAGCTGTTTTTCAGGTAAATCACAACATACAATCAAGCCCGCTTATTAGAATATCGGTTAAAAGAATATCCCGCTTAATACAATACATTTTCAATGTCCCAAACCGTTGTTATGCATTATTTTGATCCCGGATAATCCCTGCTTATTAGAATATTTTTTCGCGACAGCATTGCTATTCCATTAAGCGGGCTCGACCGCACTAAGTATTCTTTTACCAAAAATCGTCCGCAAGACGCAAAACTTTAAAAACATTTTTCTCATGATTTCACAAGAAATGAAATTAAAACAACATTTTTGAATACACTTTCGAAAAAAGTAGGCATTTAAAGGCTAAGTATGCAAACAAGCTAATTACCGGTATCTGAAAATATTATTAACACGCACTTCTATTGCAAATAAGAAACTTGAAACCTATCAGCATGAGATAATTAAAACTAAGAATTTCAGGGAAAGTAGGCAATACTGCATTCGATCTTGCTTACGTTTTAGAAAATATCTGGCATCATCATTAACGAGAACAACCGCTGAGTTACGGTTGGGACTAGTGCGCTTATTAAACTCTCTTTCAGAACGAAATGTGCAATTCTAAGGTCGCAGAACTTTGCAGGAAAATTCTCATAGCAGTCCTTGAAATACTAACATTCTTTTGGACCTACAGCAGTAAAATTGCAAGCAAGTTAGGTGCAATTTTTCATGTTGAAATATTTTGCGAAGTTCAAGACCTAAGTAGGTATACATGGAATCACAATCAAATACAAAATCGTCTTTTTTTTTTTTAACTTTCTCTTTTATAAAATACTAGCGGTACCCGCACGGCTTTGCCCGTGGTATAAAATTAAAAGTTCATTTGTAAAATAATTAATATAGCAGAAAAAATACTCTATTTTAGTTATAATTCAACTACAATTCCTTCAAAGTATGATATAAAAATTTGGTATGGGCCCTACACTACTTCCTTTTACGTGTACATTTCTTAGTAGATGCCTTAAGTGCTTGGAGGGAGTAAGATAACAATTCAAACATTTATATCCCTAGTTTGCCACGAAACAATGCAAAAAAATGTTTTACAATGATTAATCTCCAAAATATCGCCGATTTTAACATCATTCAGTGAATTTTTCGCAAAATATCACCAATAGCGCCAAATTGAACCCCCCCCCAAAAAAAGTTTTTAAAAAAATCGCAAATTTGTCGCCAAATTGGCAAAATATCGCTAATAGCGCCAAATTGAGTCCAAATAAAAAAAAAAAATTCGCCAACTTGGCGATATGTCGCCAAATTGGCGACAAATACTTCGCGACCAAAGGCTTGGCGATATATCGCCAAGTGGTCGCGCCAATTCATCTGCATTGAAATTAACACTGATTAACTCCAAAAAAGGGGTAAAGCATCCCCTTGTGACATTCAAATGAAACCCCAATTGGAGATGCACAAAAATAAGCCAAAAGAGAAAATAAGAACAATTTTGTTGCTCACAGAAACCAACAGAAATCTTACCAAAATTTGAAAGAAGAAGAAAGTTTCCTTTCCCAGCTTTAAAAACAAAACAATACATTTTCCGAAATGAAACACTTTAAAAAGAACGTTTCAATGTCACAATTTATACGATATTTGGTTAATCTTTGTGCTTTGGGTACCCCTTTCTCGCTAAATGGGCGACAGACGCTCCTACTACTGTTTCTAAACGTTGCCAAAATCAATATTGCTGAAATGCGAAATCTATAAAAATGGAAAAAAAAATCCGCCAAATCTTTTAATTAAGTCATTAGTATATTGGAAACAGGGTGGCCAGAAAAATACTATTTATTTATTTTTTATTATTTATTTGTCTTTGTTTTTTAGTGTTAAGGATGAGATTAAAAAATGATTTTAAACTTAATAATTCCTTAAACAGAGTTAACCTTTCAATGGTAAATTGAAGGGAAATTTATTTTCTGCCAGTTTTTTTATTAATACTAAATGCAATAAGAGCAATTGCGCATTTGTTTGGAATTTAAGTTCACGTATTTAATTTTGAGCTTTACTGTTTCATAGATGAAATTCTTTGAATTATGCTCGATACCAATATTCTTAACCGCCTTTGCTCAAAAAACAGCCAAATAATTAAAAATAAAAGTAAAATCTCTTTAATTCAGAAATTCTGTGCCGAAATACCCTATGGCGACTGTCAGACCAATGTAAAACTGCCCGTTTCTTCAGTTGTTGCAACTAACTGTACATTCTCCGTAGAATTCATAGCTATTATTATTATTATTATTATTATTATTATTATTATTGCTGTTGTTGTTGTTGCAGATATAGCAGTTATTGTTGCTATTGTTTTTATTTTTGCTATTGATATTATTAATGTTACCAAAAGTGTTTATTTATTTTTATTTATATTTTTATTTTACCTCTTTAATTCAGAAATAACATGCCGAAATTCCCTGTGGCGATAGTCAAACCAAGGTAAAACCACTTGTTTATTCAATAATTGTTACTGAACTGAACATTCCCCGTAGAATTCACAGCTATTATTATTTAAAAAATTTTATTTTCATTATTATTACTATTATTATTATTATTATTATTATTATTATATATTTTTTAATTATTATTATTATTATCATTATTATTATTTTTAATGATAATATTATCATTATTGCTGCTGTTGTTGCTGCTATTGTTATTATTTTTGCTATTAATATCATTAATATTAACAAATGTATTTATTTATTGCAAACTAGTGAATTAGTGATCGAAACTGAATGAAAGATTGATTAAATTTAAAAAAATGAAATGTGGGCCTTGACAACTATTAAAAAAAAAAAAAGAAAGTTCAAATCGGATTCGTGGTTCCGGTTCTCCTTCAGTATTTCCGTGCACCCAAACATTAACTTCAGACTCAACTCAGACAGCATTAACCTTTGAGAAAAAAAAATTGACCACTCACAAGGTCACCCAGATAGCGTAATCTCTGCGGACGTTAGAACTGAAAACGGAGCAAAATTGAGAGCGATCTTTCTACGCGCTGCCGCTTTCCAAGAGCGCAACGTAACACAGTGATGTTCTGACTGCAGAACGGTACTTCTTTTCCAACTTTGCTTTTTTCTTTTGTCTTACCCCCTCACTTTTTTCATCTGATCTCAAACAAACACCAGGCTGTAAATGTGAACATTTTTAAAAAAATAAAATCTGTTTTTCTTCAAATCTAAATAAATAGTGAGATAAAATTGCATGGCATATTTTCACCAATTAGATCAAATAGGCCTCAAAATATAGTTTTGAATTTATTGATATAGTATGTAGCGAACGAGAGAACTCCGAGTTCAGATTACGATGCAATTCAACATGCAGTAATTAATTAAAATAGGTCTTGTTTCGGAATAAATTCAGTCTTCCAACTGTTTGATTTCCGTATGGGATCTAGTCTAAGGCAGGGATTCAAGTGAAACAGCACTGCGATCGCTTCGAATGCAATCGCTACTGGAAGTGAATTACATTATCATCAGCTTAACTTGGCACTGACGTCACTACTAGCGGAGCCAATAAGAGCTCACAAGCAGTCGGCCATCTCCTCTTATTCGCCAAGTAGGCTGTGACGTTTTATCTAGCTCGTTTTTCATAGGCAAACGTCACGATGAACGTTCTAATGTAATTCATTTCCAGTATCAAGAAACGTTCTAATGTAATTCATTTCCAGTAGCGATTGCAGTTTGCGATAGCCTGTTTCACTTGAATCCCTGCCTTAGTTGACTCGGAGAATTAAATTTCTGCTTCCCCTCAAAAATTAAGAAACAAGATAAGACTCTGGCACGGATATAAGGGAAGGGCGATGGAGGCGATTGGCGCTCCCTTGGGGGACTCTTCACCTGTAATTTTTTGCTACTGAAGTTCTAAAAATGCAATTTTAAGCGAGTTTTAATGACGTTAAGAGAAGAAGGTTTAAATCATTCAGAACTGAAGTCCGAAACCTTTGTGATCAATATTTGGAAGCGCAGAACAATAGTAAAAAGTAAGTAAGAAAAATAAATCGCAAATCCCTTTGAAACGTTTCTGGATTCATCCTTGATTGGACTACACACATAACTCACGGCACTCATTTCCCCCACCTCTCATGCTTATTTCATTATTCCTTATTCATTATTCAAGTCAGATATTCTTTGTAATATGTGATTTATTATTATTATAGTTATTATCTACTTATATTAAAAACTGAGTATCTATCTTTCTTTCTAACTATCTATCTATGTCACGCTTTTTTCTCCTGAACGCCAATGAACTGAAAGTCGAACCAGGTACCGATAGATAGGTAATTTTTCAGGCTTCATTAGTTTCAATTTATATAATTATACGATTTTATTAGCGAAGATATCAATTAATAAGTAGTCAAATTTAAAGCGATTAAGCCTAATACCTAAATGATTAAATATGAAATCCATTGTTGCAAAACGTTCATTGGTTGCTATGAAACAGTAATAACAATAATAATGAGAATTTAGAATGAAGGCTTAACTAAATCAAACATGAAACTCATTAGCTCCGCCGCAACGTAGGACATTTCGCCGCAAAATTTATCTCTATTCCCCCCCCCCCCCCCATGAGACATCTCCGCTGCGTTTCTCCTCTTCATTTCTATAAAACAGGACAAATCTTCCGATTGAGCAGGTAGAGTGCAATATTTGGCGAAGTTTAAATTGATTTGCACTGCATTGTGTGTTTTTTTTTTTTTTTTTTGACTTCTTTGCGATTTCCCCCTTAAGTATTCCTGGAATAAATTCCGTTTTTTAAATTAGGTCTTTGTCGCCAAAAGAAGATGTGTCGCCAAGAATGAAAATTTAAGCAGTAAACCCTTTCTAACCCTTGGAAATGGCACGGCGGATTTGTCCTGTGCAAGGCAAACGGGGGATAGGAGTAGCGGCGGAGACGTCCCATGCGGGGCAGAGGGCGATAAAATTTGCGGCGGAGATGTCCTGTTCCGCTTTTATCGCTAGCTACTTGTAATTTTTTTAAATATAAATTAGTTGAAAAGCCATCTACTTATATCAAAAACTGAGTATCTATGTTTGCTTCTTTTCTTTGAGCGAGCTGAACTTACTGAAACTTTCCTCACCATCTTGAAGGCGCGAAGTGCCCGAGGAACATCTCAATAATTCGAATGATTTTTCGATGCAGGAAAAAAGAAAAGGCGCCTCTTAGCGAGCCGCCTTGGCGGGGAGTAGTTTCTTGAAATTTTCCTCACCACTTTCAAGGCACGAAGTGTCCGTGCAACGCCGGGCCACGTGCGTGGTATGTCTTGAAATCGAATGAACATTAAATTACATCAAATAATATAACTTCAGAATGAGGTAAAAGTTAGAGAAGGGGGAAGTTATGCATCAACATGCCGCAGGAAGCTAATCTAGCTGCCCTGGCAGCTAGTTTTATTTTATTTTTTGGAATTCGCTTTTAAATTATCTCAGATTTCTCGGATGCTTTTATTTAATTAAAATGTTCTCTCTTAATTTTGCTCTTCACCCAAAAATAACAGTTCTGATAAACTTGTTGAAATTCATTAACAACATTTATTAAGGTTTAATTAACTTAACAAGCAAAAAAAAAAAAAAAATTATTTTTCAACTCGTAAATTCAATTAAAATCTACGATTTAAACGGGTTTTTTCCTCCTTGACACTTATTCAGTCACATGATTTTTAGAATAAAAAATTGACTCTTATTATAAGTTTATGCGAAAACATTCAGAAAAAATTAATACCAAAGAAAGGCTTTAACAAAAATAAAAACTATTTAAAAAAAAAAAACGTGGCAGTTATGAGTTTACTCATTACAAAGTTTTTAATGCATGTTCTTGAAAAAACAAAAGGTATATAAAATTTTGCTTCAGTAAATCTGAAGAGAGGAAGCTGGGAAAATAAACATCATTAAAATATTTTAATGAAAACCTGAGCGCTGCAACTTCTTTCTTAATTAGTGTTGTGTTTCGATGAACGGCGTAATTAATAAGAACATTTTCAGTTAAAAGAAACGAAAAACATCATTAGGGATAAAACTTTTCCGATAAAAGTTCTAACGCCGGCACTAAATGACATTATTTATGCAAACTAAATTAACTAAAATGTTGCATGAAATAATTTTTCATTTGATGTTCACTAATTCTGGATAGAGAAATTTTAGTTTAGAGCGATCAATAAATAATTAAAGTGATTCTGACGGATAAAGTATGAATATCGATATAAGATGGAGCATTTTGAAGAGATTGTATCTGTTGGATTCGAATGAAACATTCGAATACTGATTTCAAATGTATGATGAAACTGGTAATGATCATTTTCGAAATCTGGGTAACTCTATCATAGAGATTAAAGCCTGTTAGAGTAAAAGTTTTATGCTGAAACTATTTCATAAATCGCAGACTCTAAAATCATGGATTACACTTCATGAAGGAATCGCAAAAAAGCATTATTTTCCACTTTCCAGGAAAACGTTTGAAGTATTTTTAATTATTTTAACTTTTATTATATAACTTTTTAATTTAACGTATAAAGTAACGTACTCAAGTAAAACGAAGGTATGAAATAATAATTTGATTTTGAACAGTAGTTAAATTTTGAGGAATTTAAGGTGATATTATTACATGTGTAATTGCTAATTTATTACGTTTTTAATTTGTCACTTGTGGTTTTTGCTTATAGGTAGAAATACAAGTGACTTTTTTTTCACAAAATGTTTCTTTAAGAAAAAAAAAAAATTTTGTTATCATCATATTATTTTTTTAAATACTACGGGACTCCGCTCCCTGCTCGCTTCGCTCGCCAACCCCTCTTTTCCGCCTACTACGACGGGTACCCGCACTTCAGACACCTCGTCCCACAAACTCGGCTTCTGTAATGTGCGTTGAAAAGAAAATTTCGCTTTTTCTACTTCTCGCGCAGAAAACAAAGTCATGAGCTCCAAAATCCACCAATAGTTTAATTGCAATTTAAAGTATTTTCCAAATAATTTTTTTAGGACATTAAGTTACGTTTTCACTAAATGTTTGAACAACCCCCCCCCCTCCCCCCGCCTCATGTAAAAAAATCATTTCGTTTACTCACATGTGCACGCACAACCTCTACAAAAATACAGCAAAAATCCCTTTGTAATTTTAAATATTTCGCCAAATAATTACAAAAGACATTGCATTACCTTGTAAAGAAAATATTTGACCGAAAATAATTGGCTTAAATTAAAAAAGCAAAATGAAAAGTGATTCCATGTCAACCGGTTGCTCAATTGAAACACAACCTCGGTGGATCGAATAATTGCTATCCGAACATGAACTCGGTGAATCAAATTAGTTCTATCCGAACACGACCGAATTGAGTTTACCAGCGCAATTTGAAACCGCTTATATCTCCCAGTCTGTATTAGAAATATTGAGCAAACTTCTTGTTCAGAAAAAAAAGCTTTATCCCACGACGTATAATGTTAGAGAATAGAAGGATTTTTTTTTGTCGCTCCCCCCTCCCCCAAATTAGGTGAAATATGTAAAATTTTAACTTAAAAAATTAATTTAAAAAAATCGAAATTAGAGCAAAAAAAAAAACCACTCCAAGTTGCGAATAACGCGAATCTTGAAATAAGTTTACTTAATTCAAGTTCTTAATGTTCAGGAATTTTAGATCTGAAACTTTTTTTTTCTTTCCTTCTCTCTCTCTCTCTCTTTCTGCTAAACTAAAAGTAACAAAGTTATTTAATTTACAATGAACTATATTAAATGAGTGTATATATTTTCACAAAGTATAAAAAAATATGAGTCGTTAAATCCTTGGCAAGTCTCTCAAAAAACTACTCCCTAACGCATCTATTGCCACTAGTAAGCAGAATAAACAATGTTCTTGGTGTTATAAAGAAGCAATAAATGCTGGTTGCAGAGCATTCCCCAAAATATGAATATACATTAATGCTATATTATACCCTAGCAGCATCATCTCATTGGCCGATGATCGGCCATTCATAGAAACCCGATGAAATTCTCATCGGCCGATGATCCAATATGTCTCATCGGCCAAACAGAATCCGAGCAGTAAAATCCGATGAGTTTTGCTCGAAATAAGATGAGATTTGGAGCAATTTACGAGCAGAACACTCCCGTGGCGATGAATTTCATCGGGAAATTTGATCGGAAGGATATCGTTTTCCGATGGAATATAGCTCGGCTTATTTTCATCGGGAAAGTTGATCGAAGCTCGGATAATGATCGGAACGATGTCATCGTGCGTTACGGGATCAGTTTACGAGGAGTTCGATGATCGGCTGAGCAAAATTCGATGAGTTGATGCTACTTGGGTAAGCATACTTAATTTTACTTTTAATCTCAGTCATACCCATGCAACTTGAATGTATGTGAAATTTCTTGAATATGAAGATCTGCGACGTGATAAATTTGCAACATGCAAGGCTTCCAAGACTGTTTCTAAAAAATTTTTACAACGTGAATTTTTATTTTAGATATGGGGCTCATAGGAATGAGGCCTATACTCTGGTTTTGCACAGAAAAGTAAGTCAAAAAATTGTAGAAGTGAAACCTTTAGTTCAAAAAAAAAACCCTGAACGTTATTCTAGTAAGCTGCAACAGAAAAAGAGGGGATTTGTGTTTTAGTTCTAGTCAATTAATTAACTAATCTGAATTACGTGACTGAAAATAATTTACGAGAAAAAGTTTCCTATCAAATTATAAGCTCTCATTTGTAAGGACTAAATTATTTTTGTGCAGTATGCAAATGATAAGAGGATTAAAGTGCGGTATGAATTTTAATCTGCTAGTGTGAAGCTCTAAGCAATTAGTTCTCCAATCTAAAGAAATGGTTAAGGCAAAAATTCTTTTTATTAATTTGACGCTCTGAAAAAAAAAAAAAAAGAAAAAAAAAACAAGAATAGAGTTTTTAAATCATTCTGTACTTAATTATTCACCAATATTTGCACAAAAGAAAATCAACTTGAGGTTGTCAATCAAAATTTCATATCGTTAAGCTTATTTTCCCCAAATTACTTAAATATTAAAAGTGCCCATATCAAAAGTTCTGGACAGGCACTTATTAATTATGTGTGTGCGTTCAACACAATTTCCAACCACAGATTCGACTCTCCAGTCGATTTCGGCTGAAGGACATCCCTGTGCTATGCTATTTCTAGCAGGTGAGTTGAAGGAAAAGTTGAAGTTGCGATTGAGTTGGGAGTTGGGTCGAACGAATGTTTCTATGTTTGACACCAGCTTTAATTTGCGGATTGTTTTACTCTGACCTTTATCTTATCAACGATGAGTTTCAGGAAGAGAAATCCTTCCATGTTCAGAATTTGCTTTCAAATACAAAAATAAGAAAACTACATTCGGTTAGCTTCCGAAGAAAGTATATTAAGTCTCCTTCTTCTATCAGCCTCGTGAATTGAAGGAAGACCAGAGAAAAAGAGTCCGTTGTCTTTCTTCTTTTTCATAAGAATTTTCAATTCATTTTTTTCTTTTCTCTGAAAGCTTTGGTTTTCAAGTTTAACTAAGATCTTATCGAAATATATGACATTTTTTTTCCGTTTTTCTTATCACAGTCAGTATAAAAGAGTTCATTTGTTAAAGTAATAATATTTTTTTCAATATTGATTTTTGACATTGTGTTTTATGTGATAGAAAATCAGATCTTTTACTATTCAGGCGTTGATGAAACTTATTTTTATTCTCATTGAGTATATCTTTGAAACATGTTCCAGGATTACTTTCTTTCACTTGAATTTCAGCTGCTAAAAATGCTCTGTTGATGCCTTAACTCCATAAAAGTTGCTGCTTCTGCTTTTACAAAGATTTGTAGTTTAAGTTTTAAAAAAATGAATGAAATAAAATGTTTGAATCAGGGGCGCACCCAGGATTTAACTTAAAAGGGGGGGGGGGCAATTTCTGACATCCAGCACTCCTACCCCATTTATGACCAGATTCTATTGGATCAAAATTTTAAAATCGCGAGAATACTGAACTTCAATAGATTCCCCCTCTCCCACCCTTCCCTTTTTTTCTTTTAATTAAGTTATTTTTTTCCAGGATAATAGTGTAAAACTCTTTTTGGTTTGTTTCGATATGGAAAACCGTCATTAAAAATAAAAAAAATGGGGGTAAAAATCTCCGGAAATAAATAACTATGAAATTTTATTGTAAAGAACTTTTGAAAGAGCCTATTTGAAACATCCAGTGCTCCTTTAATTAGGAACTCTCTTGCTTCTGTTAAATTTTATGTGAATTTTTTATTTATTAGTCAAATTGTATTTACGTAAGAAAATAACGATGATCCCGCCTTCAAACTGAGTTATGGTGCCAGAATTGAAACATTGTATCGCATGTTGAATGCTACCAACAGCTTGATGAGCTCTGGTAGATATGGTTGAAAATTAAATGCGCTGTCACGGTATAGAATGAATCGTCTACAGTACGCCGTGCTCTGCAATAAATAAATATACATTAGCCCCTCGTTATATCGCTCATTCGGATATATCGCTCTTTTCTTTTGTCTCCCCAAAAAAAGAACTTTTAGTTCGAAACCATTTTTGAGAAAATATAAAAGGTGCTCAGAAAAGCTCTCTTTCTCATTTATTTTGTCATCAATGAACAAAACGAAGGTGTTTTTATTCTTCTGAATTCTCTGAAAAGATGCAGCAAATTCCTGTCACCCAAACTTGCATACTGCAGAGACAGTTTGGAAACTAATGGACACTTTCTTTTGCATTGATACAATGAGTGAAACGCAACTGGTAAGTGTCAAGAAAACACACGCCCCTTCTCTGACTGCCTTTTAGTAGTTCTTATTTCACCAAAACAATAGGTTAATTTTATGTCTGTATACATATTTTTTAAGACCTGCACATTGTAACAGCAACTGGGGTAAGTTATATTTTTTTGTTACTTTTGACTGGAAAAAAAAATCTAATGTTCGAATAAATGAATTTTTATGTATGTGCACGTATAATTTACTTGCATGCTGGATAGAAAACTATTTTTAGTGACCTCAGTTATATCGCGCTTTCGGATATATCACGCGTTTTTCTTGTCCCCCGAAAAGCGCGATATAACGAGGGGCTACTGTATATATCCTGATCAGTTTTCGTGATTCAGTTTCGTCCACTGTAAAAAATGAATGTTGTTTTTACAGTATAAAATAGCTACTTTTATAGTAATAAACTAAAAATTGCTAATTTTAGTTTATCATCATTGATTTTAGTTTTAAACTGGAACCTCTGCTGCCAGTATTATACTGTTGTTTTTACAGCATAATACAGCTAAAATTTATGGCAATGAACTGTAAAATTTCTAATTTTAAAGTAAGAAACTAAAATGGCTAGTTTTAATTTATTATTGTGCATTTTACAGTTTTAAATTGGAACCTCGGCTGCCATTATTATTCTGTAAAAACAACAGTTCATTTTTTGCAGTGTGTTATTTTCACTTTGTGGCTACCACTTCGATATTTTCTTTCTTGTACAAATTGTCTGCCAATTAATTGGCCAGTTCAGAACTTCCGAAATATTCAATAAAAATAACTAGTTCTAAGTCCGGTTCGTAGTAATATTGGCAACATTCTGGAATGGCGGCATTTTCTCCGGCAACATTTTTGTACAGCAACATTTTAGACACGTCGTTTTGGCGGCGAAATTTTGACTGGAAGTCAAGTGAGTTTACACTCATCCACTTCCTATACCTATTCCTATAAACTAAAATCAAAAATCTATACTGCAATTAAAAAGATCGACGGAACTGACAAATGTGTGGCAAGAGCTGATTTTAGGACAGTACACTTGCTGAGTAACGAAACAAAGTCACATCGAGTAGTGTAGTAGTAAACTTTCACTGTTTTTCTATATTAAGAAAAATATCCAATTTACTTTCACTTTTTCCTGTAAATTATATTCAATAAATCATTATTTTTGGCCATCTGATTCAAAGATACTCTGCACTTTAAATCAATTTGCTTACTCAAAGGCTGACAGGTACATGAACTAGGTTAGAAATATAGATTGCGTCGTCATCTACTCTCTCCCTATTTAATTAGCACTTATCAAACGATAAACAATTGTATTTGTAGATAAGATAAATGGATTTGCGGTATAGGATAAATGGTTTGTAATCAGCTTGTAATTGATGCTATTTATCCAAGATTGACATCGCATTTGAATAGAACAGATATTTTTACGCATCGTTAGTACACTCTAACTAATTTCAATATTTTCTTCCGAAAATGACGATAATAACGTAAACTATGATAAATAGTTTCAGTTATAATAGTATGTGATTTAAAAACCTTGACTTAGTTTTAGTGAAAGCTTGAAATGAAATATTTTAAACAAGTGGTCATACCCTGACCTGAAAGATTTTTTTTTTTTCGTCTTATCAGAGCTAAGACGTCAGTAAAGTGTTAACTGTATGGAAAACACAATGTAATTACATGAAATGCTGATAGAAAGAACATTTCAAAAGTGTTAAAGTTGAGTGTCCCCAATAAGTCTGAGCAGTAAAATAACTATCAATTGTCATTACTTTAAAAGCAATGACCGACGTTACGTATTTCCTTATTTTTTCCTCCGACATTATATATTTTTTCTTCTCAATGAGTTTTCATATTTTGCCTAGTTATATACGTGTTGCAGTTGGAAACATCGTCTATGAACCCTTTTTACCTCAATACCACGTCTACTACTGTCTGTCCATATTAATCTTGGGAATTGGGAAGCGGCCCGGTTAAGACGATTCGGTCTTAATAAATCTAGCAAAGGAGAAGAGAAAATAGCGATAAAATTTTGATGCACGAGTTTTGCAAGATAACTGAAGCCTTATTTATTTTTTGTCGTCATTCAATTGAAAATGAGTGGAAACAAAAATATTTTCCTCGGAAACAGCATAAAGAAAAAAGAATATAATTTCCTTCAGAGTTGTAAACGGGAAAAGCTTAACCTATCATCCCAGCAAATTAATAGCATTCCGAAAACTGGATAATTCACCTTTCCATATTATCGGTGATCAGACAGTAAAAATTTAATTCATGGACGATCTCAAATGTTAAAAGAACATTATGTGAGGTTTTTCAAAGTTTTTTTGCATAAAAACTACAGATTGCTGCATACACGTGTTTCGGCGTTATAAGGAACTCCATATTCAATGCAAAGAATGTGAGCTTATGGATGAAAATACATCAGACTTAACCCTAGCGTCAATAACCGAATTAACACCTTAATCTCAATAACCGGGTACCCGGGTACCCACTTCGAATTTCAAGCACGTAGAGCAGAAACCAGCTCTTTTTTGCAACTCCTTTTACTTAAATGGAACAGTTCTTGACACCCTCGTCTCGTGGGGTACAATCGTAGATACTTTAAAGAAAAATAAACCATACATTTCGCCTGAAATGTTATCGCCTACATCTCGAGAGACCCAAAGTTCCTTATTCGAGTTCACTAGTGATGAAACCATATGTTCTTATGTACCCAAGCAGAAAAAAACTGTGATATTTCTGACAACACTACATCATGACAAAAGCATCTCTAGAGCTGACAAAAGCCAGAAATAATTTTGTTTTATAACAAAACGAAATCTGTCTTCGACACAATTTACTAGATGCTTATATACGTCTCAGACGCAAACAAAGAGATGGCCTCTATCTTTTTTCTTCAACGTTGTGGAAATTTCAGCTTTAGCTGCCTATATCATTTATAAGGCAAATGTCAACTTGCAAAGTCGTAAAAACCATAATTGTCGTTTGTTTTTGTGCCAACTAGGCGAAGAATTGTGCCTTCCTACAATTCAGGTCAGATAAACGAATACTCAAGCCATGAGGCGCTTTTCTACAAAATCTGGCATAGAAAGCTTCTTGAAGGACTTCAACACAGTACATGGGGGACCTTCAAGCTCCAGTACTACAATAGCGGGACGTGATTCAAGTGGGCGAAAGAAAGTCGTTGGTGCTTGCCAACTTTGATTCTACTCTCAAAAAGCTTCGCAGAAAAACAAGAAAATCGCGCATAAAGTGTGGCAACCCAAGTTTGTGATCAGCATTTGGTTTCAATTTGACAATGTCAATTATGTGGTAAAATGTCATTTGTTTTATTTTCATTGTCTGGCTACTACCGATAATAATAAAAAAATAATAATGTGTTTTCCTAAGTATTTTTTCGAAAATTATATTTGTCACACTAAAACTTAAAAAAAAAGCAACAAATAAACAAAAAAACATTAATAAGTAATAAAAATGAATAATAATAATAATTGTAATATTTGATTACATTTTTCCCAATAATAATCATTAACTTCTAGCAGGAATGCGGAAAAAAGTAACGGGTACCCGGGTACCTGGTTATTGAATAACGGTATAGGAATTTTTAGTGCTGAAAAAAACAACCAAAATATTTTTTTGAAAACACGATTACAACTTTGTTTGGTTCAGATTCGTGCAAATAACGAGGAATAAGGGCCATTTGACCGAGTCTTAATTAGAAATTGTAAAAATTGAGATCAAAGTAGCAAATGGGTACCCGGGCACCCGGTTATTGACGCTAGGGTTAAGCAGCAGGCATAGAAGCAAACAGCTAAAGGCATCTATTTGTTTCTTATCTCTTATATCGTCGGCACCATGTTAAACTAACGAATGTGAAAAATCGCGTTTTCAAAGTTCGTTGTTCAAGTTCGAATTTTACAAATAATTAAAATTAAAATGATACCTTCGAAAGATAGTTTTACACTTAAAGATATCTATAAAAGTTTAAAAATTGAAAATAACCAAACACGTCAGGTGGGAATAAGTTATATGCAGTGTTTT
Source organism: Uloborus plumipes (assembly GCA_038373865.1). NCBI lineage: Eukaryota > Metazoa > Arthropoda > Arachnida > Araneae > Uloboridae > Uloborus > Uloborus plumipes. The sequence continues at coordinate 68,937 of JAXGGA010002081.1, read as the reverse complement.
GGCTCTCCTGAAAAGTGCCAATTTTCACATTCGTAAGTTTAGCATGGTGGCGACGATATATTCAGACTTTCGCTCAAGAAGGGAAAGAATGTCGGAAACCTATACTAGAAAACCAACAAAATAAAGCACAAGGAAAACTTATCAATTCTTTATTTTGTAATACCTTCGAAAAACGCATACTTATAATCTTATTTGGAAAACAGTTAAACAAAATGCCACAATGCTATCTCTTTAAAAAGTGATTTGGAACATTTTTTATCACTTATTCAACGACCATAGATAGGGTTAGGATTAAGAAGAATTAAAAGAACATCGCCCTGCTCCCATTTTGTTCCTCTTTCTGCCCAGATCACGCTTTTCTGTTTTAAAAGTCTTCTTCAAAGCACAAATTGCTAAAAGAATAAATACACGTGTTTCGGGGTTACAGGGTACCGCTTTTTTATTGCAAAAACGTGTTAAGCTTTCGTGCGCGTAGCTGCAGCCACAATGACATTAAACTAATTAGAAGTTAAAACTTTTTTTTCTATATACAGAACACTCCCGATTACTCATGGAATTAGGTGGCACGAATGTTGTGGATAATGAAAATCGCGGATAATCCGAAAAAAGCATAAAATAAGGGTTAAAGATAAAAAATGTCTTTTGCTTAAAAATAATTGCATTACACTTAAAAGGTGATACGTACAAACAGTGACGATAGATATAGCATAAAAAATAATTTGTATTTGAGGTTTTCAAGCATAAAAAATATTTAAAGAAGTGTTACTTACGCAAATGTAAAATAATTTATTGGAGGAAGTATAATGCACTCTAGGGTAAGAAATGTTTCGAAAATAAATTAATTCATTCTTTTTCGAAAAAATCAGTTAATTGTGTTTGTTTCTTTCCCTTTCAAATCCAACAGCTTTTAAATCAATACATTTTATACAAATTGTGTCCTTTGATAAAATTATTTTAAGCGACTTTTAAAAAACTATACAATTAAGTAGCTGCACAATATACGGGTAGGTATTCAGGACTTGGTGTATTAACTATCCGCAATAAATTTAAAAAAAAGATGGGAACTTACGCCTTCTAGGGTATTAAAGTGACCTGGGTCAACCTTCAATTTGAAAGAGTAACTTATCTAATGTGATAAGAAAGTGCATAGGTGTTTCAAGCTGCTGATACCAGAAGACCTTGATTAGAGTATAAAATGTTGCTGAATAAATATAAATATAATCAATGGTCAAGAGCAGATTAATATAATGTATCCATAAGTTTAAATTTTCATTCAGAAAACGCTTGATAACAGGTGTCAGTTTTGCTGGCTTTTTTCGAGGCCCAAAACCGAACCTTCACAAAAGTAACAACCACAAAAATAGGCTTGTGTTTCTTTATATATATATTTTTTAATATAAATCAGAAGTGGTTAGGTTATAGACAGTCAGAATTTACCATTTGAAAGGAGGGGATGCTCACAATACTTGCATGTGTATAAACTAAAACACTGGAATTGGCAATTTATGTTAAAACTAGCCGGGTACCCGGCCCTGCCCGGGTTTCTGCCGGGTAATGTGTTTCAGTGAAACTCATTCATAATTTTTTCAGCATTAAAGTGCACATCTATATACATAAATGGCTACTTCTGTAAACAATGGCTATTTTTTCTGTTTGGATAAACTAAAAAAAACTGTATTACACACCCTAAATACAAATGCAAGCTACAAATAATGTTTAGGTAAATAGGAAATGTTATAAGCTTGGTGTATTAAAATAAATATATATTTACAGTATCAATCGCTCTGGAGTCAACCATTTCCAAATATTGCACGTTAAATAAGTCCCATTATTAGTTTCTATCCTTGTGACAACTTGGTAAAAACATCTTATGTACCTAATTTAGAAAAAAATTGACTATAAACACTTTCTATTTTCTAACTGTTGCCAAAATTCTCTTTTTATTAAGCCCATTAGCGATTATTGGCACAGATGAATATAAAAATCCTAAGAAAGCAATAAATTTCATACTTACTCCAGAGAAGCCTTGGTTCAAAATTTTCATCATGATTACTATTAATATTGTTGTTGCGAGGCAACCAAATTTTGCAACAATGGACTGAAAATTTAATCATTTAATGGGGAAATTACATGAAATTTACTATTTTCCATAATAACTTTTTTAAACTAAGCTTTTTAGAAATAAATTATAGCTTATCCTGCTCCCTGTTACTGTAGCTATCTACGGTGAAAAAATGGTTAAAATCGGTCCAGTAGTTTGGAAGATTACCCCGGACATACATACAAACAGTAGTCATTTATGTATATAGATTGATTAATTCAGGATATTTGGGAAGTCAGAGCCCCAAAATCTTCTTTGTAAAGTTACTGGACAGACATGTTAAACAACATTTTTGTAGAAACTGATTTTTAAAGTAATTATTAGTTTTTTTTAAGGAAGTAAAGTTTCAGAAAAGTGTTCTGGCAACTGTTCTCCTTATTGAGGGTTTTAACACTGCATGTTCACTTATTTGCATATAACATCTTCCTCCGCTAAGCCACGGATGGTAAATCGTTTTCCTTCCAGGTAGCTCTTTTAGTTTAAAAAATAAGTATAAATGTATAAAGAAATAAATAATATTTTCAATAATACGATCAAATCGTAAAAGGTAAATAAATTGAGATAAAGGACCACAAACACCGAAGCAAAACTAACCTTTTAGAAATCAAGAACTCAGCTTCCGTTTTTAGTAGATAGAAAGAGCAGACTAAAAGGTTAATTACTGAATGCTCTCAACCTCACTCCATTTGTCATATAACATCCTCACTCTCACTAAACTAGGGATGGTAAATTTTTCTCCTGTTTCGCTAGCTCTCCTTAGAAAACTTTTTTCAACAGCGCTACACACAAAACCCTTTAAAGATAAACAAGTTCAAAGAAAGGAGCTCTAAAACCAAAGCAAAATTAGCGCTTAACAAGTTAAAAATTACTGTTCTTTTTTTAAAAAAGAAAGCATATTAAAAAGTTCATTACTAAATACTCTTAAATTTACAAATATGTCATGTAACGTAAGAATCCACTGAGTTAAAGATTCTAAATCCTTCCTTTTCGTTAATTCTTCAAATTAAACTTTTTGCAGTTGTTTCACAAAGAAAAGTAATTTGAAGGAAAGAACGACTAACACGAAAGCAAAGTGAGAATTCAAAATGTATAAATATTAAATAACATTTTAGTGGAAAGAAAACGTTGGTTGTTATCCATAGGCAGCTCGTACGAGAGGTAAGCCCCCCCTCCCCGCCCCCGAATTTTCTAAACTCAAAATTATCGATCAATTGAAAAAAATGCTCATACGGATTGATTCAAGTCATTATAGAAAGAATAATTGACTTAATAAGTAATTGTGTGTGTTTTTTGTTTTTCTTATATTATTTCAGAAAAATTAAGATGGAGTTTTAATTGGGTGAAGGAAGTTCATTGTGGCCATTTGTACTGATTTTTATGGCAGTGGCTCGAATATATATATATATATATATATATATATATATATATATATATATATATATATATATATATATATATATATATATATATATATATATATATATATATATATATATATATATATATATATATATACATATATATATATATACATATATATATATATATATATATATATATACATATATACATATATATATATATATATATATATATATATATATACATATATATATATATATATATATATATATACATATATATATATATATATATATATATATATATATATATATATATATATACATATATATATATATATATATATATATATATATACATATATATATATATATATATATATATATATATATATATATATATGTATATATATATATATATATATATATATATATATGTATATATATATATATATATATATATATATGTATATATATATATATATATATATATATATATATGTATATATATATATATATATATATATATATATATATATATATATATATATATATATATATATATATATATGTATATATATATATATATATATATATATATATGTATATATATGTATATATATATATATATATATATATATGTATATATATATATATATATATATATATATATATATATATATATATATATGTATATATATATATATATATATATATATATATATATATATATATATATATATATATATTTTTTTTTTTTTTGAAAAAGTCATGTAATCAATAGTTACCTTAAAATCAAATAGTATGTGGCTGATTCTATTGTAACTGTGATTTTTTATGTCCTATGTTGTTTATTCTCACTTTTTATTATTTAATAATCTATTAATGAGATGATTGTGTTTATTAGATGTTTAGGAACACATTTCATCATATTTTTTTTATATAATATAACTTGCATTAAGAGAAAACCTACAACATATCACCAAAATGTCAGTACCGTGTCATGTCTCTTTTTTGAGTTTTTCTGTAAATGTTGAATTTTTTTGGTCGCAATAAATAATTTGAAGTAATTACCTCATACATTCTAATGTATATGATCGAAATAAAAGAAACGACCTGTATTTTGGTCAATACATTAAGTTAATATTGAGTTCTGGTTCAATAACTCTTGTCCCCGAAATTTAACGTTTCTTTAAAATTTGCATTTGTGTGACTCGAGCACCGTCTACATTGAGATTTATGAAACGCCTTGTGAACGATGTTGAAATCACTTCATCTGAGTAATATTTACAAGCATAGAGATGACTAAATAGTGCAAAGAGGTTGTGTCATTTTAGATTTCCATTTTGAAAAAGGTATGTCATAAATTTTCTTGTCAGTACCGTGGTATGGATTTATTTAACAACTATTGATTTTTCCTATCCGAAATTGCAGATATTTGTACTTAATACTAACCTAAACTACACGATAAATCGACATTAACAAAACTACAGCCAAACAGGTACAGTAATTTTTTTAAATGAAAATGTCAGTACCGTGTCTGTCAGTACCGTGTGAAAAAATTATAAATTAGTAATAAAATTGTTTTCATCATTAATTGCAATATTTTTTATGCAGATGGCTCCAACACTACGTAGTAAAAAAGTACCTGATACTAACAATGATATAAGTTGCCGAATTCCACAATTATCTGCAAGAACAAAAGTCAAGCGTAAAAATAAAGTTAGTGCAAAGGTAAAACAACATCGGTTGGAGCAAAAGCGAATTGCTGAAAAGGTAAGGAGGGAAAAAATACGCAATGATCCAAAAGCTTATGAAAATTACTGTCTGAATGAACGAGCAAGAAATGAAAAAAGGAAAAAGGAAGGAAAACTTAAGTCAATTCAAGAAAAATCAAAACGAGAACAGCGAGCTCGTCGCAAACAACAAAATTTATGGAAAAAAAACTCACGGGCCCGACAAGAAGATGTTGAGTTGACAACGAAGCAAAATGGTGAAAATAATAATGTTGAATCCAAGCAAGCTACTGTAGGAAGGAAACGAATTCAAAAAAATCTACATAAATGTTTCAGACGCAAGAAAATTTATCGGAAGATAATAAAAAACTGCGAACAAGAATCAAAAGCTTACGTAAAAAATTACAACGTGAAAAAAACAAAAAAGCAGAATCCACATCGCCTAAATCTAAAGTTGACAAAATGTAAAAAGATCGAAACGTGAACCCCAAAGTTCGCAAAACATTGATGCTTCATGAAGTTATGGTAAGGCAACTAAAATCGTCCTACCAAGACTCAAACAGTTCTAAGTTTAAGCAAATATTGGGTTGAGCAATAAGCGGAAAAATTGTTAAAAAATATCGACAAATATCTGCCATTAGGAAAAATGTTGCTGCTATTATTTCTTCAAGAGTTCATAGGAGTAATCAGTCACTGGAGTATGTAAAAATGCAAAAAGGAATCAAAAATTTATTCAAGATCGGGTGATAAATTTTTATGAAGAAAATAGTAAGATAATTCCTGATAAAAAACTTCAATAAAAATAAATGGAAAGCAAGTAACAAAGCGTTATATGAAGGCTACGATTAAAGATTTACGTACAGGAATTTAAAAAAAAATTTAAAACGATGAAAACCAAAAATCATACATACTTCATGTAATTTAATATTATTTATTTATTATTATGAATGCATTTGATACATTACTTTAATAAGTTTAACATAGTTTAAACAATTTGTTTTTTGTTAAATACTATAAATAGAGTATTTTTTTTCGGTTAATATTGCTAACAATTATAAGAGTTAATTGTTATTGTTTATTATTAGTTATTAATGCGGTAAATAATCAATGTAAAAGAATTTTTAAATGTTGTAACAGAACTCAAGAATGTATTAAATGATTTTCCTAAAGAATGTTTACCAAATTTATATTATGTCAGTACCGTGGATAAATGAGTCAGTACCGTGGAACGGAAAATTTGAAATTTGTTTCTCGTTTTTGACGCGTTGAAGTTGTAGTAAATTCCTCGCAGGCTTTTATTTTGACAGTAAAATGGATACTGTATATGATACTGAATATGCATCGAAAAATTGAGAAAGCTTAAATTTAAAATCTGATTTTTTTTTGTCAAAAGAATCACAGTTAGAATAGAATCACCCATATAGCCCAATTTTCAAAAAGAAAAGAAAAAAAAAATAGAGGCACCGAAAAAAAAAACTGTTTTATTAGATGTTTTAGTCGTTAGTTTTTGGGTCGACGTGCAGGTGTCATCGATGTTTTACTTTTGAGCATCGCTATTTTGAAGTATCGATGTCTTTTCATCGATGTCGCACCTCTGCTATCTATCTATCCACCTGTTTTAAAATATAAATGTTCTTATATCTATCTCTATCCATACCTTCTCTTAAATTAAAGAGAACATTTTCCTTCTACAAAAATCTATCCTTGCACCTATCTATCTATCTGTCTCCATATTTATTTATCTATCTTTATAAGAGTGAAAAACTTAGTCTGTTTTAACATCTTACACCTTACCTTAACACTTCTAAATACGTTGCATAACTCATAGAAATATATTTATTTCTAACTCTAACTGAATTCATGGGAAAAATTTCATTTTTCAGACAAACAATGAGAAAGCAATGAAATTAAATTTCGCTATTTTCCACAATCTTGGCACAGCAATTATACTCTGTGCAGGGACGTCATTTCAAGTTTTTCCAGGGGGGGGGGGCAAAGGGTGCAAACACAATGTAATCTCAATAGAAAACAACAAAAACCACGCCCACTTATGTGTATATACATTGATTTCTCAAAGTCGGGGGGGGATTGACCCCCCCCCCCCCTAAATGACGGGTCTGACTCTGTGTAACGAGAGCTGGCGTGTCAAAGCCAAATTTATTTCCCTCGAATTTTTTTTAACACTTAGCTTTTACAACAATGGTTAAATGCAAACTATTAAAACTGCTTTGTGATGAAACTATTATTCAAATAAAATATCAACGTTAGTAAAGCACAACTTCTTAGAAAATTGTGCTTCATTTATGTATGCATAGATTTGTTAGAAAATGTTTAGAAATAGCTGAGATGGGGAGGATATAATGAAATAAAAAAAGGGAGGATATAATAATTTCCCGAAGAGTTGGTAGCATTTTTATTAAAGCAATTTCACTCTAAAACAGTCTCAAGGCTGTTTTCGTTTGATTTTTCAAAACTTTAAGGACTGAAATAAGAAAAATACTTTTAGAGGCCAATCGTTTCAGGCTCAATTATCTGTACTTAATAAACACTATTTTAGTGCAGCAGATATATGCCAAAAAAAAGTGGAATTGTGCCTTTTATGATAGAAGCATATAACTTGGTGTGCATATACCACGTATAATTACGAGTCATTTTGGATACGCGGCCATCTGAGATTTCGAATATTTCAGTAATGGCGGACGTTCGAAATGGTGGCCTCTGAATATATTTTATGTGCTTCTTTGTTTCGATATTCACAAGGTTAATAGCGTACGTTACGAAAAAAATCATGGAATTTAATATCCTTTTCTAATAAAGTTCTATTGCATTGTGTGTTTTAAGTGGATTTAACCTTTTACCGCTAGGGGGCGCTTTATAGTTCTTTTTTAATCGTCCAAAATGCGCAATAGATATGTGACCAAAATTGATGGAATTTTTTCATCAATAGTAGACGCTTACAAAATCAAATAAAGATAGTAAATATAAACTCATGTTTGTGAAAATTAAAACACCATGAAGGAATCGACATAATTGAATGAAATTTAATACACAGCTGAATGATAGTGGTACAAAAAATGATTAAACATAGAAAGCCAACAAATAATTTAAAAATATTGAAATTAGTATTTTGTGTAGCCAGCACGCGCTGCAATAAGTGCTGCTACGCGACGTGGCATGGAGTCAAACAAATTTTTAATGTCTGCCTGATCAATAGCATTCTATACTGTTTGTATGCGTACCCAAAGTTCGTCTGTAAAAGCAAGAAGACGAGGATCACGAACGAGACGCCGACCAACGAAATCCCACACATGTTCAATCAGCGATATATCTGGGGAATACGATGGGCAGGGAAGAAGCTGTACTTGCTGCGTATGCAAGGAAGGATTGAACTGTCCTAGCGACATGAGGGCGGGCATTATCCTGCTGAAATACAGCGCCAGGCAAGCCTTGAAGGAAGTTCGGGGCTGCAGAACTTAACTGATGTCCCGGTTGCTGTTCAGGCTACCCACAATTCATAGCAATTGAGATCGTCCGTGATATGATATGGCACCCCAGACCATGACTCCAGGTGTTCGTCCACTGTGACGTTCGATAATGCACTCTGGAAGGTGGCGTTCACCGGCATAGCGTCGGACGCGAATGCGGCTATCATGGTGCCCCAAATTAAAGCGGGATTCGTCAGAAAACACAACATACTGCCAATCAGCACGCCAGTCCTTATGCTGATTAGCCCATTGTAGCCACAGGTGGCGATAGTTTAGCGTGAGCGGAATCCTGTATTATAAAGGAGTCCTTGTGCGCAGTTCACGCTGCATCAGACGGCTGCGAATTGATGAAGTACACGTTGAAACACTTGCAGCTGTTGACTACTGTGCTGCCAGTTGTCTGGAAGAAGCTGTACGGTCCGTAAGTACCATGCGGATCAGATGTCTATCATCGCACGCTGACGTCACTTTTCAGGGTCCACTCCCGGATTTCCGAGCTGTCCAACACTCGTCCGTCCACTGCTTCCAAACACGCATCACTGTGCTGCTGTTACGCTGCACACGAGCGGCTACTTCAAGATAAGACAATCCAGCTTCACGAATGCCGATGATCCTCCACCGTTTAAACTCCGTAAGTTGTTGAAACCTCGCTCTTTTTCGTCGAAGAGGCATAAGCAACATCTCATCTAACGTTTATCACAAGCAGATAACCACCTATAATCATACACACCTTGCTGCAGCCGTCTATTTATTCAGATAAATCTGGCGTTCAGAGGGCGCTGCTCAGCGTACGCATGCGCTACGCGTCTAAAACTCTAATCATTTGCATATCATACCCTACTTTGCATTTGTTGAAAATTTCAGCCCATTCGCACAAGTCCTTCATGGTGTTGCAATTTTCACAAACATGAGTTTATAATTACGAGGAGCACACTCTTTATGCATGAAACAACAATAACTCTGTATAGTTTTAACAGTTGTCATTTAACATGATTTAAAAAGGTTTGAAGGAACTCTAAAGATATTCAGAGGAAGCTTTGGATTTCAATATCCTCTCTCTCTTTTGGATATCAGTTCTCTGGTTGTGAACCGGAGCCTCAACCCTCACTCAAACCCTTTCTCCCACCCTCTTCAAAATGTTAAATTCAATAAATGTTCACTTCACTGCTTATACAATGCAGGTTATTGAAAATATAAAGACATTTGCATATATGATAAAACAACGAAATCAACTAAAAATGTTCAAATTTGGAGAATTTGTGAAACTTTGAGAAGCTGTATCTCAAAAACTATTACAGCTAACAAGTCCATTTTGGTATCAACTTGTAGCAAATTTAATGTAGTTTAAATATGTAATGTATGATGTTTGTCAAAAACGTGCTCTTTCATGGTCAAAATGGGGAAATTTCGAAAAAAGTACGAAATTTTAGCAGTTTGACGGCTGCCATTACTCCAATAGACGAAATCTCAGATGGCCGCGTATCCAGAATTAAATCATTTGATGTGTAGTATACGTGTGCCAAGTTTCATTTTTCTATCATTAAAGGCACAATTCGGTCACATATCTGCTGTACTATTTTAATTATTTCCATCCTATAATAAGCTGCAGAAGAAAGATTTTGAAAAGAATTAATTTAGAATACATAATATTTAATGCTTTTGATGTTTACTTATCGCCTTTGTTGCTGTAATTACTAAATATGTTTTTAATAATTTCATTCTTAATATCTGTACCTCAGAACCAGACTAACGTAAGTCCATTTTTGTAACTTTTCAGGGGAAGGGAAAAACGATTGTTGGATGCATGTAAAGCAGGGCTCTCCAACCTACGGCCCGCGGGCCGGATCCGACCCGCGAGTAGATTTTTTCCGGCCCGCGGAAAAAATCTGTTTTTCAATCCCCCCCCCCCCCTTTTTAAATATTTTTTTTATTAAATTAATCAGAACATTGACGATCTCATAGTGAAAATGTCAAATAATAAATAAAAATCTATTCAAACTTTAATGCAAAGCTTTTTAATTTTTTTTTTTCTTTTTTACTCCTTTCGACGGTAATACCCATCTCTCTTTGTTGCCCTTGCCGAAAACAAATATCTTTTCTCTGCTTCATATTCTCCCGGTAGTCCCCTAGCATTGGGCATTTCCTGTCCCCAGGGCAAACATGTGCGCACTCCTTCTGTCACCTGTATTAAATTAGTGTCCAGAGAGAGAGAGGCTGACACCAGAAGAATTAAATGTTCGAAGACATTATGAAACAAAACACAAGAGCAAATTTTGCAATTTAACAGGCAAACTACGCGAAGATAAAATTGCTTCGTTAGAAAAATCGCTTTCAACTCAGAGACAAATCTTTACGAAGCAATCTCAACAAAATGAATCTGATGTAAAAGCCAGTTTCAAAGTCAGCCATATTCTGGCTAAAGCTGGTAAACCTTTTACTGACGGCCAATTGGTAAAAGATTGCATTATGGTGATTGCATTTATGGTTCTGTGGAAGAAATCTGCCCTGATAAACTTTCATTGTTCAACGCTATAAGTTTGTCGGCGAACACAGTGGCTCGTCGTACTGAAGATATTGGAAATAACATTGTTCATCAGCTAAAAGACGCTTGCAAGGATTTTGAATGGTTCTCAATCGCTCTGGATGAATCAACTGATGTTACTGACTCGGCTCAAGTACTTTTATTTGTTCGTGGTGTGAACAGAGAATTTAAAATCACAGAAGAATTGGCTGATGTTCACTCTATGGAGAGCAATGTGACCGGAGACAAAATTTTCAGTAAAGTAAGTGAGACCATTTCTGATCTCGGGCTTGATTTCACACGTCTAAGAGGTGTAGCTACAGATGGAGGAAAAAATATGTCTGGCACAAAAATTGGAGTAGTTGGAAACATATGTAATTCTGTGAAAACAGCTGGAGGAATTAAACCCATGGTTTTTCACTGTATTATCCATCAACAAGCGTTGTGCGGAAAACACATGGATGTAGCTGAAGTAATGGATGTAGTTGTCAAAACAGTTAACTTTATTAGATCCAGTTCTCTTAAACATCACCAATTCAAAAATTTTCTTGCTGAAATTGACAGCGTTTATCCAGATGTTCCTTACCATTGTAAAGTTCGCTGGTTAAGTAGAGGCAAAGTATTGCAGCGATTTTTTGAACTTCGAGAAGCGATTGATATTTTTATGACTGAACGTCGGCATCCTGTACCTGAACTTTCTGACAGTGTATTTGTCTGGAAATTGGCTTTTCTTGTTGATCTCACCACACATATTAATTTTTTGAATTTAAAGCTGCAAGGGGAAAACTCCTCAATTTGTGACTTATACTGGCATGTCAAAGCTTTCAGACAAAAACTCATGCTTTTCGAGAAGCATTTAGGATCGATGAACTTTGATCACTTTGAAACGTGTAAAAACTTAGGTGCATTAAGTACTGCTTCCTTTCCCAAGGAATACGTCTTGGATATCATGTCTAACATACGAGAAGAATTTAAGAGCCATTTTCAAGACTTTGACCGTGCATCAGATGATATCCAGATTTTTCAAAACCCTTTTAACTGCGATATAAACTAAGTGCCTGCTGAAATCCAACTCTAGTCATCGAACTTACTACCAACGACTCACTCAAGACTGCTTTCCAGAAATGCCAAAAAGAAGGTAATCTACTTCCATTTTACAGTTCTCTCCTGGAAAAAGACTTTAAGAACATAAAAAATCACGCTCGAGTTATGTTTTCTCTTTTTGAGTCTACCTACAAGTGTGAGCAGACATTTTCAAAAATAAAGTATGGTAAATCTAAGTACAGATTCTCTTTATCAAATGAACATTTAAAATCAACTTTAATGATCGGAAGCAACAAAGTTTGACCCTAAATGGACTGAAATTTTAAGAGGCAAACAAATGCAATCTTCTCATTAAAAATTGTCCTAAGCGTTGCACTTGCTCTGTCCTCATTTATTGTTAAGTTTCTTATCATCATTAATACATAAAATTCATTTAATAAAACTGTAGTACATTGTAAGGATTTAGTTTTTAGTCTCGTTTGGCTTTTTTTTTTTATATATATATATATACTCCTTTTGGAGAGCAAAATATATTTTGTGGGAAAAAATGACTTTTATTTCAGTTTTCTGAACTGCTCTCTAAATTTTACGAGTTTCCGTAAGGTTACAAAAAAACCATCTGAACTGAACTATTTTTGGACCGTTGGCCCGCCTCGCTTCTAAAAATTTTCAATTTGGCCCCGAGTAAAAAAGGTTGGAGACCCCTGATGTAAAGGATGGGATTCGCTCTCTTTTAATGCTGCTAAATAATTGGAAGGAATTTGCTTTGTAGAATACCGTTCTCATGGGTCGATGCAGAATAAGATTCTACATACAATTTACTAATAAAGTGAAAATCGTCATTTTTGGAATAACGTCGTTCTGGTTCTGAGGTACAGATTATAAGCCGCATAAAAAAAGTATCTGAAAAGAATAAACGTTAAAAAATTATATTTCATGGTTTTTTATGTTTACGTATTGCGTTTTTGTTGTAATTAATAGATATTATCTTTGACTATTTTAGTCTTTTTACGAGAAACATAAGAAAGTATCGAAAAAGTATTATCATAAAAAAGGTAATATTTCACTTTTCTTAACCCATTTATGCCCAAGTTTTTTTAACAATTTTTTTCAATTTTTATCTGCTTAAAACTCTTACTTGGAATGGTTTACATTACATACATTTTAGGCGTAAAATAGTTCGCCGTTGCCATATTTATTAAGTTATTCAACGTCCTGTTTATGGGATATTTTGCAGATATGTGCGCAAAATACGACCTTACTTGACTTTACTTTTGCAAAGTAATATTACAGTAGGTATCTCTGATCAATTTTGAGCAAGTCATTTAAAAATAGTTTAATTTTATGAAAAAAAGCTCGCAAAAAACTTTTACTTTCTGCGGCTACCCATGCTGGATCGTTGCTTGACTAGATTTGTCTGAAAATAGCTGTCAATAAATAAACTCTGATGTCCAAATGGGGACTCTGGCTGGTTTTCTCAAGAAGAAGGACTATTTAACTTGTGAAAAACAGCTTTAGGGCAATTCCACGATAAGGTCAACCAGATGGTCAAATTTTCAAAATTAATATTTCTAAACAAAGAAGGTATCATTTTAAAGGTAAAGAGTTGTATATTTAGAAATTCATGTCTAAATTTTGATAACTTAAGTTTTAACTAAGTTACAAGAGGTCAAACTAAGGTCAACATCCAGAGCGTTTTCAAACTACATTTGACGACTCTCAAAGAAGCTCTGTTTTTTCCAAAATATACATACTAAAATTATGAATTAAGACGAATAACTATTTACATATTCAATGTACAACAGGTGATGTTGCAAAAATGTGTGAGAATATAATTCATTTTGATTTGTGACAGAATTCCCATGGGGCACATTAAGTGTTTTAGGTCCGACACCAAAATGTACGATTAATTATGCTGGGCCAATAATTTTAAAGTTACATACATCTAACTTTGTATACAAAGTAAGATCTTTGGTCTCATTTATGTAACCTATTAACATTTTGTGACAAGTAAATATTTTTAATTAAAATCCAGGTGTCAGACGTAAAGAATTTTTTTACGTCCGACACTGTTACATTCCTTATATAACACTTGTTTACAACTGTGATTCTCCATATTTTGCCTTTAATTACGAAGTTAAAGTGAAGCTTATTAAAAAAAAATAATTTTAACTTTACTGTGCATACATATACTTTAAATTTACTTATTAAATAGTAAATTTTGCTTCCGAATAATACTTTAAAAGTTTTTTTTTTCTTCTCATGAGACATTTATATTAAGACACTTACAATGCATCTGAGTTATTCTGGGAACTTTGAATAAAAAGTGTATATACATATTATTGCTTTGAAAAGAACATCAACAGAACTCTTAAGTATTCATCTAAAGTTTTAAACGCTAGATCATCACAACACAACCTGTATTCTGTTTCGCAGAGTCAGAACACATGGATTTCGTAGTTGGATTTGTACAAGTGGATGCTTGCATTTTTTATCAGTGTACTGATTAATATTCATATTTGCTGGTTGATGGTAGTTGATGCCATAAGAGGCACTGTGAAAAAAAATCGTTTGGTGCCGCGTTAAAGCAGGAAAAATGACGGTGACAAAAGCAGAGCAATTTTCTCAAGTTTCAGCACTTTTAAATCCAAATATGCACATAAAGTATATTCCAGCAAAAGATATACACATAAGCAAAGCATTTGCATCAGCACTGGAAAGCTGTTTTCCATATTCCAAACATCAAATCTGCTCATTTTGCCAAATCAGTTGGACACAATTAAGTTCAAATTGGTGACATATCACGTGATAACAAATTAAGAACAACGTGATAACAAATTAAGAATCTGATAATTCCGGGATCGAAGAACCTGCAGATCTTGATACAGTAAACATCAATGACTGGGTTGTGGTAGTAACGCATGATGCCATGCTTTGTCTTGGATGTATCACCAAAAAAATTAACATTTTAGTATCAGTTATGCATAGTTCTAAAGGTTATTTTAAATGGCCAAGAACTAAGGACAAAATATTTTACAAATTACGGGACATTATAAACGTATTCGTCCTCCAATCCCAACAGGAAAAAGAGGGCAGTTTAAATTTGATGAACCCTTTTAAATATTAAAAAATAATATGTGTGACCTAGGAATAAAATTTAAGCTAATTTTCTTATTTAAAACTGTAATCATTGCATTTAAGAACAACGGTTTAGGTCCAATTCGAAGAGTTTACGTCCGACACCGCAAATTTACATCCGACCCCAAGGTAAAAGTAGTTCCAAGTTCAGTTTATTCAAAACAATATCATTAAAAAACTGTAAAACATGCTTTAATCATAAGTATACTATCGATCTTAGCTGTTTTTGAAATTAAAAGGTAAGCCAATTCGCAGAGTTTCAGTAAATTTTAAGTGAATCTCCAATTTTACTATTTGTGCGTTTACGTCCGACACCAACTCTTTAAATCTTCTTAATTTCTATTTAAGAGATCTATTTTAAGAAACTAACATGATTTTTTATTCATTATGATGTAGCGAGTATTTTGAATACCAACTTAGGCAGGGATTCAAGTGAAACACCATTGCAATCGCTTCGAATTGCAATCGCTACTGGAAGTGAATTACGTTATCATCAACTTAACTTGGCACTTACGTCACTACGGGTGGAGCCAATAAGAGCTCACAAGCAGTCAGTGATCTCCTCTTATTCGCCAAGTAGGCTGTGACGTTTCATCTAGCTCGTTTTTCATAGGCAAACGTCACGCAAACGTCACGCTGACGTCACGATGTTTTTATCAAGAAACGTTCTAATGTAATTCATTTCCAGTAGCGATTGTAATTTGCGCTCGCCTGTTTCACTTGAATTCCTGCCTTAATCATTTCCATTCAGTTTATATTTGATAAATGGAACTAAAACTAAAAAATATTTCTTCGTTTTTTACGTCCGACACCATGGAATTGCCCTTTAGTAAAATGATACACCCATTACAGGTTTTTGTATGCAGTAACTAACAAGCGTCCCGTTTTTAGGCTACTAGGCATAAATGGGTTAAGTTTATTACACTTTTTGCTGTAACTACTCGTAATAACACATTATTTTTAATGAATTCGTCTTTATTATGAGTTACATATAAAAGTATCCAAAAATAATTACCTTAAAAAACGAATATACTTATACACGAGTGTTGTCGGATCGTAAATATCTGAGATGCCTTCTGTAATGTTACTTTGCAAAAGTAAAGTCAAGTAAGGTCGTATTTTGCTCACATATCTGCAAAATATCCCATAAACAGGACGTTAAATAACTTAATAAATATGGCAACAGCGATCTTTTTACGCCTAAAATGTATGTGAACCATTACATGTAAGAGTTTTAAGCAGAAAAAATTTGAAAAAAAGTTAAAAAAACTTGGGCATAAATGGGTTAATTTCAGCATAAATGCAGCTCTGACTTATTCCTCTCTACTCGCCCCTACCACCGAAATTACACGGATGGAAATAGGTTTACAAACAGTAAATAGAGAATTTAGTCCCACCTTTTTCAAAGAATGTCTAGAAAAGCTGAAATAAGGAATATAACATTCGTCAAACCAATTGAAATTGGATATTTAATTGCTAAAATGATGCCTCATATTTTTTACAAGAATTAGAAACGAATTAAAATAAATTTAATAATACACTGCTCAAAACAATTAAAGGATATTGAGATTTTGGGTTGATTTTGCACCTAAAGACCATTTTGGTTGATAGATACATTATCGACTACACGTAGTAAGCTGTAAGACATAAAAATTACATTAGTTTGGTAGAAAAAAATGCTTTTTATTTAGCTTTTGGGTACAAGATGGAAAAAAAGGAAAAAAACGCATTTACTGAAAATGAGAAAAACAAATAAAAGAAGGGGGTTTCCTTTGAAGAAAACCACTTTTAGTAAGGGGTATGGTTTCCCCAGACAGCTAGCAGTGTTAAACACCTCTGAGGTATGAACTCAATGAGGGTATTAATGAGGGGCTGATGCATTCTACCCCACTCCTCCTGAAGAGCTCTTTCGAGTGTCTGGAGAGCTTCTGGAGGTGATAGGCGTTCAGTCACTCGTCTTCCTAGGATGTCCCAAACATGCTCTATTGGTTTCATGTCCGGAGAACACGATGGCCATTCCATACGTACGATTCCTTCTTCAAAAAGAAAATCATTCACCAAGTTAGCACGATGTGGACTGCAATTGTCATCCATTAAAATGAAGTCATCTCCAATTGCTGCAGCGTAAGGGACGACCATAGGTCTGAGGATCTCATCCCTATATCGATAACCAGTCAGAGTTCCATTTCGGAAGATATAGAGGTCGGTTCGAATATCAAAGGAAATGCCGGCGTATACCATCACACCTCCACCACCAAATCTGACACTTTCGCGCACAAATGCTGGATTATTTCTCGTGCCACGTTCTCTCCAGATGAAAACCCGCCTATTATCAGGATGAAGGGAAAAACGTACTCCGTTGCCCACGCTCTGCGGGCACGACGGTGACTTGCACTTAATTTGACACACACCATTGGTCGACGGGCATACATGCCAACGGCGTGGAGTCAATTTCGGACAGTTTTTGTCGAAACACGGGTGCCAGTAGTCGAGCAAAGTTGTCGTTGCAGTTGAGTGGCACTCATATTTCGGTGTCCCCGAGCCGATAACGCTAAATAGCGGTCTTCATTGTACGTTGTAGCCGATCTACGTCCTTGTCCTGATCTATGGTCAGCACTTTCAGTCTCTAGAAAACGGTTCCAGACCCTAGAAACTACATTTTGAGACACTCCAAAGGCTTCCGGTACCTCGGCTTGTGTTTGGCCTCTCTCTAGTCTGCCAACAACTCTAGAAGCTTCTGAATTGGTCAAACGTCTTCGTTGAGACATGGCACACATAGGAACAATGCTCTTACAGAGCGTCGATCATCCTTTTCTGTCTTATCTTATAGTAAAGTGAGAGTGAAATTTCATTCGCTGCAGCCAAAGAGCCGTTTTCGACGTCAAACTCAAAATTTGCATACTATGAAGTTTGGAAATGAGCAAAATTTACATTTGTAACCCTCTTCTTCCCTTTTATGCAAAAAAAAAAAAAAAAAATTAAAAAATGTTTAAACCCATTTTTTTATAGGAAACTCACAATATCCTTTAATTGTTTTGAGCAGTGTATTTTACACATTATTTGTAAGTGCGCCTCTCACCCAACTACTAAACTTTTAAAAATATTTTCCCCATTGTAACTTGTTGTGCTATTTACCTGGATCGTGCTCCATCTAACCTCACCCCCCCCCCTCCCACCATTCTACCGTGGAGGTGGAGAGGATGCTATGTACGCCACTATACCTGTGTATGGAACAGAAATCGGCCATAATCGGTAAAATTTTATCGATTAATCGGCGGAAAAATCCTTTTTTTTATATTGTATTACGAAAAAGCGCTTTTATTTACGAAAAAGCGAAATACTTTCTCGGTGTTGTCTTTTGTTTCATTAACTTTAATTGCTCAGTATGCTAGTCAGCAATGAAGTTTGCCGATTTCGAAATGTCGTAATCCTAACTGTTGGAGGTTGGTATTATTAAATTTTACGACCGGGGCATCTAGGTTATTTGCGCACACAGCTGGAAATCACAAGCTGTTCTGCGCTTAAAGGAAGGAATATGAGTTTTTTTCTCTCTCTGTAACACTTCTAAAAAAAATTAAGGGAAGAGTGCGAACTGTAAGATTTAAAAAGCATAACGTTAATTTAAAACTTAGCAATCAGCAGAGAAGTCCGAACTGCTTATGTTCAGGGTCGTACGGCAGGCATTCGGGTCCCGAACAAAGGACCCCAACGAATGGGGCATCAAATTTGTGTGATTTTTTTTTTTTCTTTCTGAAGAAACCTGTGCTCGGGACCTAAAACTAAAGGGTTTGCTCAATAGCTGACAAAAAAAAAAAAAAAAAAGACCTTATAAAAACAAATCTCAATTTAGCCTGCAACAAAACACACACACACACACACAATGATTATTTTAAAAAATCTTACTTCCTTTTACGTGTAAATATCTTAGTAGTTGCCTTAAGGCTACAGTGGACAAATAAAATAGATTTTTTTCAATTATTGATTTATATGTTTAAAACTTTGTGTGCTTGTATTATTGTATATTTACCACATCTAAAAGCATAAAAAATACAAATTAGTGCAAAAACGATGAATACTTTTTCTCAAATTTCAAATTTAAATATTTTTTTAACAAAATTTCAAAATGTTCCAGGCGTAGCAATTTTTTTTCAAACTTTGAATTTCCACTTAATTTCCAATCATTAGGAATGATTGCATAAAACAATGCATTACATGCAATGTTTTATGTGATAGTTTATAAAAGATGGCTGAAAATGAAAATATATATGATTTTTTTCAACAGAAAATTTTTATTTTCAGCCCTCTTTTATAAACTATCTCATAAAACATTGCATATAATGCATTGTTTTGTGCCATCATGCCTAATGATTGGAAATTAAGTGGAATTTCAAACTTTGAAAAAAAAAAATGTGATGCCTGGAACATTTTGAAATTTTGTTAAAAAATATTTAAATTTGAAATTTGAAAAAAAAGTATTCATTGTTTTTGCACTAATTTGTGTTTTTTATGCTTTTAGATGTCGTAAATATACAAAAATACAAGCACACAAAGTTTTAGACACAGGGGTCAACCATTTCCAAATATTGCACGTTAAATAAGTCCCATTATTACAGTCTCTATCTTTGTGACTCCATTTGTGAAAACTCAATTGGTAGAAACATCTGATGTGATTAAGAAATTTTTTTGACTATAAACACTTTCCATTTTCTATGTGTTGCCGAAATCCATTCCTTTTTTATTTACCCCGTTTGCGATTACTGGCATAGATGAATATAAAAATCCTAAAAAAGCAATAAATTTCATACTTACTCCAGAGAAGCCTGGGTTCACATTTTCATTAGGATCACCATTAATATTGTTGTTACCTGGCAACAAATTTTTTGCAACAATGGACTGAAAATTTAATCATTTAATGGGGAAACTATATGAAATTTACTATTTTCCATAATAACTTTTTTAAACTAAGCTTTTTAAAAATAAACTATAGCTTATCCTGCTCCCTGTTACTGCAGCTATCTACGGTGAAAAAATGGTTAAAATCGGCCCAGTAGTTTTGAAGTTTACCCCGGACATACGCATACAAAAGTAGTCTTTTATGTATATAGATTATTCTGGTATAGAATGTGCTGGGACTATTGAAAACCGTCGTATAAGTGAAATGTGCATAAGTGAAAGGCGCTTAAAGGAGGCGGTGTATAAGTAAGAGCTCACTGTAGCAATAGAAAGAGCATAATAACGCATGTTTTTGACTGCATACGTTATCTGCCCTCGTGTTATCGTTATCAAAATATAAGGTCTGAAAGTCTATAGAAATGTCGCCAATTATAATTACGAACTAGTCGCCAACAGTTTTCGGTAAGTAATTTGAAACACCTCTCACACGCTTTTTTAAAGAGTTAATTGACTTCTTCTTCTTACTTATACCTTACCCTTACCTCATGTCTTACCACTCATACCCGTACCTCATCACGGCAAAGTAAAAAAAAATATATTTTTCTCGCTGCCCTTACCTAGAGCCGCTTTACCTATACTAAAATGGAGCGATCAGTTTCCGTCTCAAGGTCAAGCGCTATCTCTCCGTGGTCACGCTTTACAAGCGATAAAAATAATAAATTTCCAAATATTTGAAACAAGGCTGGATCCAAAGCCGTCTTGGAATCAAAATGTAGGAAAAGACGGTCTGTCCTCTATAAATGGGTTTTAGTAGGGTCTAAGGCCCCTATATAGAAGAGCCGACGCATCAAGATTAAGTTTGACCACTTTGGATCCAGCCGTTACCATCGAAACTCCAAGCCTTCTGTCTGATTTCTGACGTCACTCACTTGAGGCCAGCGGATTATATTGGCGCTTATTATTGGCACGTTTTTATTAACCTTTTCTCTGTTGGAAAATTGTTGATTTTGAAAAGAAGAAAATCAAACTTTTGGATCATATAAAACTTTTCTGAAATGAATATCCAAAGCCCAATTCTAAAAAATATTTATTTACATGCCAGTGTATTTTTTCATAAATTACAAAGATCTCAAGGGAACGAAAAAATATGAGCTTTATTTTTCTCATCATAGTTTCTTCTATATTTAGAAATCGAGTACTTGTTTGGCATTCTTTTCCAGTCGGTCTGAAAAAATTCAGGAATGAAAAAAATGTTATGATTAAGTAATGATATAAATATTCATTAGTACAAAACACGAATCATGCTTGTTAAAATTACCTATACTAATAGGTTTTAAACTGATACTACTAATAGGTTCAAAATAATCAATTTTTCCTATTCTAATTAAATCTGTCAAAAGCTCAAAACTTATAACATTGCTGTCAGTAAATTACAGAATTTTAAAATGTTTGCCCTTAGATCAAAAATTTATATGATTTCATTATTTGCATTTATAATTGAAAGTTCAGTATTACTTATAAGAAAATACTTTAATGTTTTTGACACATATTAATACATTATGGATATTCATGTTCATGATGTTGAGAGAAGTAGAAATTGTGGGCGGCTTACTAGAATTATTTTTTAACTTATTTTTTTCTAAAAAGAAAGATTTTTTTCATGCTTGATTTTTCTTTACAAAAGCGCAATTTTTAGTAAACGTTTAATATCAGTTTGTTTGCTACTTCATTATTTCTTCAGTTGAGATCAAATGTAAGTTGACGGCCCTTATGTATTGCTCTAAATTTAAAAATACAATGAAGAGTTTCGACAATGTTGGTTGTTGGCGAAGCTAAAAATTTGGCTCAATTTCTTGACTCGCAAACTTTTTTTTTTTCAAATCAATCCTTCAATAAACCATTTAGAACTATAAAATGTCAAGGAGCAGTTAAAATTTCGCCAAACCACAACTCGTCTAAATGTGCGATAGTTTTCGCAATCATAAAATTGCGCCAAAAATCAACACTTAAGCGTTTTCCAAAATGTTTAGCGCAACATTTATGTTAGTTTTAATTTTGTTTTATAGCTTCATTTATTTCGTTGACCAAATTCTTCAAATTTGAGGTAATTGTGTTAATATTGTTAAATGGCTTTTGAAATTTCGCCAAACATTTTACTTTCATTGACTAGCGTAAAATTAGCGAACTTGAAATCACATCCAAAAAAATTATTGACAAAAAAACTTTAATTTTATTAACTCAGTTTTAAGGTTTGGAAAAAGCAGATTTTACCTAAATGGCTTTTGCAAATTTTTGGCGAAATTAATTGTCGAAGATACAATACCTAAATCGGTACATATTTTACTCTCAGCAAGCTTTTTAAAAACGTGCCAAAACCAAGTATTAGTAAAATTCTTATTAAAACTATCAATTTACAATGTAAATATCACAGCATATTTATCATACAGCATACGAAAGACTTGAGTGTTTTGCCAGGAATGGATTACTTTACTGAAAATGGCTGCTCATAGATATTTCGTCGGCAGGTTGTATTTGAGTTTCGAATAGATACAAAGTGTTTGTCAATGCACTACTCTAAACGCTTTAAATATTTTATACTCCTTTAACAGGTAATCCACCAACTTCATTTCATTACGAAATCGTTGGATATGGTTTAGGAAAATGGTTAGTCTAGCTAGCTTCTTGACTTAACTTTCGGACCAGGAGGTTACATTTTGAAAAAGTGCAGCTTTTACAATCAGGAAAAAGAATTTTCAACTAGGCAAGCATTTTCCATGAATAAATATTTAAATTTCGCACAGAAAGTCTGAAATAGTTCAACTAAAAGCTCAGTCAGCTAACCCGGAAACTACCGGAAATTTCAGTTAGAACTTAAAAATAAGTTAATTTCAAGATTTTAAAGGAATATGATGCATGAAAGAAAGCATAACTTACCTTTTATGATCCAAATGTAGGTTTCTGAGATAAAATCCAACTTGAATAAGATTCTTCTAGCTAGTTTGAATGGGTTTTTCGTATAATAACAAGCTGGAAAATGAAAGAAACTGGCCCCAATGTGATGACGTAGTCCCTAGCAACCGTTTCAGACAGAAGGCTTGGAGTTTCGATGGTAACAATCCAGCGCGTCTTTGAGGGTTGTCTTTTCTGGCGAGTTATCGCTTTTTGGTAACTTTTCACGTGAATTTAACAAAGCTTGGCAATGTCCCGAAACTTTGCCTTGGTAACCCCAGCTCCGCGACAATGAAAAATGAAAGTAAAAGTAAATGAGTTGGATCCAAAGTGGTGAAACTTAAGCTTGATGCGCCGGCCTGTCTATATAGCGGCTCTGGTGGGGTCCATATCGATGTGTTAATTTTTAATTCAATTGATATGTTAAATTTTGAGATATAGCAGCTACACTTACCAAAAATGACCGTTGATCGTGCGCCGCTTCTTCTGAGGCCGGAATTCAAGTGAAACACGGATGATCGCAACTCACCAATGCAATCGCAAATTCCCGAATTTGGATTCAAGTGAAACGTTACAATCGCTACGAGATGCTATTCTATCGTAATTCGATTTCCAGTCCCTGCAAAAGTGCGTTGCACACTCAAATTTTAGAGTTTTCGGAGTCTTGTGAAACGTTTTTTGGAAGAAAAGCGCCAATTCAGCGCTTTTGCGCAAACGCATGCAAACATTTGCTTGTGTATCAACGCATTTTTGCAGATGCAGCGTTTTACCTGAATTCCTCCAACACTTCACACCTCCAGGGTCCCCCGTACCTACCACAGCTTCGTGGTTTTACCGGGATAGGGCCCTGAAGAGCGCTCTTGTTCTTAATTTTGAACCAGAACCTAGGGTCGAGCAAACCCTAGGCCCAGCACCCCCAGAGGTATCGTTTCACTTGGAGGACTTTGTGACCACGACATTTTTAACGCCTCCCAGCCACCATTAATCAAGACGGTGGATCTTTGATCGGCTGGGATTGAACCCGGGTCCCTCCGGACACTAGTCCGATGCCTTACCGATCGGGCCACCACGGCCCTCGAATTCCTCCCACAGTCGGTGCCAGTTCCTGCCGAGCTACTGTGCTCCTTGGAATGTATAGGCGTCATGCAAAATAAGAAAATGTTCGATTTTGGCATAAACCCAGAAATGTTTTGCATGAAATTGTAATCAGGACCTGTTTCCATCAGGATTAATTTTGCGCAATTTTAAGGAAATATTGGAGCTTTCATGAAGAGAAACCATTTTCATAACCATTTTCATAACTTCAGCGGTGTGTAAAAGTTTTAGTTTATATAGAAGAGGAGACACCTAATGCTTATGTATCTAAATCTCATCTCATTTACACGCAAAGCCAAATGTAGTGTAATATTGTTTATGTAATACGCATGGTTTGCGTGCTTGAGAAAGAAAGAAGAAAGAAAGAAAGAGATCGCAAATGATTGATGCAGCGATGACAGTTTGTCATTAATCTTAGAAATTAGGAAATATAAAATTACATTGGTATCAATTCAAGACACTGTTTACTATCCATGATGTTAAGTTGCTGTTTTTCATTCTATAATATTTTTTCGTAATTGAAAATAGTGAGGCAAAAAATGTCCAAAAATAAATTTTCAGAAGCAGTTGATCCTCGTTTTTTAGGGATTTTTGAGCCATCAAACTCTGAACGAAAATCCGTTGCTGCGGAAGACGCAAGCAGTTCTAAGCAAACGTAATACATTTTTAAATATTTTATGTTTCATTTCTTTGAATTCTTAAATATTTCTGTTGTTGACGTCTTCATTAATTTGAAATTTCAAACATTAAAAAAAATAAAGTTCTTCGCTTAACTTAATAAATTTTGATAGTAAAGTCATTTTTTCAGCAATCTTTCCTATGCAACTGCAAGGGAAAAATTGATTTTTTAATCTATTTTCTGTTGATATTTTTCTATTACAAAATATCAATATTTGAAGAGAAACACATATCAAGCAAAATAAATACATAGAAAACCCAGTTAAATTCATAGGTGGAAAATTGAATCAAAGTTGGGGTGTAGGTTAAAGCGAAGCAATTGAATTGGTAAACCAGTTATCACTCAACATACATGCTATTTATCTACAAAAGCACGAATAGCTATTATATACAAATGTTCTCATCACTTTCTATCAGTCAAACTCAGTTGTTAATTGACTAACTGTTTGTACAGTCTGTAGCTGGTCACCACATTTGTATATGGTATATGGGTTATTTCATGTCCTTGTTTTGATTTATAAATGTTTTATAACTCATTTTTTTATGAGTTTAACTTGGTGAGTTGCTTGGGGTCATATGTGACCCCAATGCAATTTCTGTCTGAAATATCTTGTTAATCAACCATTTGCTTTTAATAGCATTTTGTGGCTTTTATTCTTCTAGTTTTCTATTCAAAATAATGCTTTTATTGTGTTTTATTTTTTCCGAATTGCATTTTTTGCACACAAGACCCTTGGGGTCACTTCCCCAGAATGCCAAAAAAAAAAAAAAAAAAAAAAAGAGGACATTGCAACTTTTGTCCAAGAGAACTGGACAGAAAATGCATCAAAAAATGTCATAAGTGTTTGAAATTCACTTGCAAAAAATCATGTTTTTTCAGGTCTGTAACAGTTGTAAATAAATTTACAGTTATTGTAAGTTTTGTTCTAAAATTTTAATTTTTAATGCATAAACTAAATTTTACTTTGATTGTGTCTTTTTATTTATTTTTTTACCATTAAAAAGTGTGTGAACTTAAAAAATGCATGTAACATTCAATAATCATAATAAATTAATTAAAGGAAGCATTGGGGTCGTTTATGACCCCAAGGGTCTTGAGTGTAACTGAAATGGGAGGGACCCAGGTGGGTTAAATACTTTTAAGAACAGTGTTTAACAAGATAGTTGAAGTGAAACATATATATTTTATTTTAAATACACTTTATGTAAGTCTTCAGTTCCAAAATATCATTCCCTCACTTGTCCGCACTGCTAGTAAAAAATTTGCAAAAATGATTTCTAAGAAAACAAACAATAAGTTCACATTTTGTGCGATTTATTTCAAAATATTGAACAGGTGAAGTAATAAAAACCATTTAAAGTTAAATTTGCAATCAAAATTAGTTCACGTAAGTATTATTGAGTCCCCCTCTCCCCGGCAAGTAGCATTATTCTATCATTTCCTACAGTAAATTTTCTTCTCAGAATTGCAATAAATATTTTTTTTAATAAAAAAATTTGTAATTTACAGCTGACAACACAAAAAAAGATTGCAGCATACTTTTGTTTTCAAGTTGTAGAAAACTTATTCTTGGAATCTATTTGAAAGTATTTAACTAAACAAGGCTTTTTGCTTGAGGCTTTCACAGCCGGCGTCAATATGAAGAGGTATTTCCGGGCTTATAGGCCGTGGTCGATATGGAATTGAAAATCCATTTGTTTCATCGAGCTCTGCGGCCGACATCATCAGTGGTAACTACAACCAATCAGGAATCAGCCGCACCAGAGGTCGGAGAACTACAACCAATTAGGAACCAGCAGTTTGCTTAAGTACTAGAGCATTCAAAGCTAGCGTATCAGTCACAAAAAACTCACCGCTGATGATGTCAACCGCAGAACTCTACCAAACGTCTGATTTTCTGTTCCATATCGACCACGGCCTATAAAGCCCGGAAATACCTTTTCATAATGTTTTTTACATTCGTCATTCTATCATATCTGTTTTTGCAGTTAAACACAATAAAATAATGTTTTAAGATTCAATTATCATATTTTACTTCTTTGTTTAAGAATAGGTGTATGCTAGTCAACTTAAATATCAGTTAGGCATAACTTTTAGGCTCAATTTTTAATGAATTTGTCATTTCCCCACTTGTGAGGGACTAACTGTTCAAAAAATATTTACATGAATATAATTTCTTTTAATAACAATGTAGTTGACATATTAGTTCCAGCAAAGGGAAGAAAATAAATGATCTTTACTAGAAATATCTGTAATTATGACAGAACGAGTATAAAGCCAACAATTTTTCCACCAATTCCATGCAAAAATTGTACCAGACAATCTTTTTCCCTTGACTAAAAATGTTAGTTATTATTTTTATTTTTATCTCATGTTATGCCTCAGTGATTTAATTTTGTCCTGTAATTTTTAATGTTAAAATACCCTGCATTCAGGTAATTGGTCATTTCCTCATCATATGTGAACACTTTCACTTTTTTAATTTGTAAATAATTTATATATTTTAATATTGAAAATTTGACATGACCAACATTTTTTTCATAAAGTCTTGACACAGATATTTATCTCCACAAAATATTTCATCTGATTCCATTAACTTAAATTTTTCTGAATTTTGTAACATCAAAAGATGACTTTTTATGAGAACGACCTAATATAAATAAATTGCTTTTTGAAAAAAAAAAAAAAAAGAATAATATTAAATGAAATAATAAAAAAATGTACATTTTTTTTAAAGATTGCACTGCATATCTTAAAAACTTTATTTGGAAACGTTAATAAATATTATATGAATTTCAGATTTAGTTCAACAAACAGCAGCATTGTGAATCCTCACTTACCCTACCTTTCAGAAAAGCTTTTTGCATATTTTGATAAGTAAGTTTTGAGTTATTTAAAACATTTTATTCAAATTTATTAATCACAGGCTTAAGAATATTTTAAAACTCATTTAATATAAATGCTAACTTTGCCTTCTTTTTACTTCCTTTTACGTAGTAAAGGAAGTATTGTGATCGCGAAAAAAAAAAAATCACTCAAATTTGAGTCTAAATTTTGATTTTGCTCACCCCCGAATGAATGTTCAGTAGTTTTTCCGACCTGTCAGCACGTGCATATGTACCTACCAACATATAAGCAGCCGAAAAATCCTTTTCAACCACCCCCGAGTTGATTACGACGAGTTTTCTCGTGAAGTGAGTATGTGCGGATGTATGTGCGTATGTGTCTCGCATAACTCAAAAGCTATATGCCTTAGAATCTTCTAGCTTGGTAAGTAGGCTCTGAGGATGGTCTAGTTGTGCACCTCCCCTTGTGGTTGCATTTGAATGTTCCCAAGGGGGTGTTTTACCCCTTTTTTGGGGTAATTCAGTGTTAATTTCAATGCAGACTCAAGTGATATGAATTGGCGCGACCACTTGGCGAAATGTCGCCAAGCTTTTGGTTGCCAAGTGTTTGTCGCCAGCTTGGCGACATATCGCCAAGTTGGCGACAATTTGGCAAAAAAAAAAAATATTTTTTGAATTTGGGTTCAACTTGGCGCTATTGGCGATATTTTGCGAAAAATTCACTGAATGATATTAAAATCAGCAATATTTAGAAAATTAACCATTGTAAAATATTTTTTGCATTGTTTTGTGGCAGATTAAAGGAGCAAATATTTGAATTGTTACCTTGCTCACTCCAAGCACTTTTTTTTAACACTTAAGGCAACGACTAAGAAATTAACACGTAAAAGGAAGTAGTGTAGGATACATACCAGATTTTTTTTTTCAAAAGTAATATTTGTTTATAGATTGTAACTTTAGAAAGTTGGAATATGAATGCTTCACAATAATGTTTCTTTGAAGATGTAGTATTTATTTCACAATCAAGATTATTTTTTGATTTGACTCTGTAATAGTTTGTGTTTTATCATTCTGTTGTATTTGTGATTGGTAGATAGTACATTCATTTTTTTTTTCTTTCCAGAAACACCAAAGTAGTTGAAAGACCAAAACCTGTTGCTGATTTGTCTGACTTACAAATTTGTATGTATTTATCTATATAAATATATATTTTATGTCCCCAAATATCTAAGGTTCAATCTAAATTTCCTTTTTAATCCTGTATGACTCAGTTCTGACTAGTTTTTTCATTACATCTGCACACAGGGAGGTCATTTCAAGTTTTTCCATGCAAAAGGTCCAAGCACAATGCAATTTCATCGGAAAACATCAAAAACCACGCCCACTTACATGTAAATACATTGATTTCTCAAAGCCGGGGGGGGGGGGCAATTGACCCCCCTGCCCCCCCCCCCCTCCTAAATGACGGGCCTGTCTGCACATATGTGGGCAACTGAAAAATTCCTTTTGGCTATCTCTAAGTCCAATTTGACTGTATAGCATTCTGTATAGCAATACAAGAAAAGAAGTTTTGCTTGAGGTTTTTGGCTCTGGGAAAACTTTTACTATGGCAAATGTTACAGCAAGGAAAAACTAGCTTGCGCTGTTCATGTCATTATTGCATACTCAAAAATGATTAATCATAGAAGATTAAAATTTTGTATCTAGAACCTGCATAGTGTAATTGTGTACCTACCTTTTTAATTGCAATCAAATGTTCCAACAGAACTCTTCTTTTTTCTTTTTTAAATTTTTATGACATTTCTAAGTTAATTTCAAGTTGTTTGTCATATAAAATTATTTTCACATCATCATCATATTATAAGGCATCGGCATGACTTTCTCTCTAACAATCAAGCAGATATTTTATACTATTTTCCAAGTTTCTGGAAACAATAGACCTGCAAATACCTTTTTATTACTTTACTGTATCCAATGAACTAAGTTTTCTAATAACAAGATACTTTGACTCTCAAATTTTAAGCAACAGTAATCTTGTTTAAACTATTAGAAAATATATATTATTTAATATATGTACCAGGAAATCATGCTACAATACCTCACATGTTGAGGGGCAAGATGTTTCTTCTGCTGGCATTGAGAAAGGAGTAACTGCCCCTAAGCAAGGGCTAAGGCAGGAACATGCAATACACCGCCAACTCGGTTATTTGGATCCATGGACTGCAGTTTCATGCTTATTATGCACTCATCACCATGGAATACGAAAGTAACCGAGTTGAAGGCAAAAATCCTCCTATAAAGCAAAGAGAAGCAAAAAAAATGGTAGCTAATGTGAAATTAGAATACCAGCGAGCGACAGCACTTGGTACGGAACAACTCTTAAATTTTAAGGCAGAGCTCGGGTATAAAGCAGTGAGTAACCGCCCCTAAGGCAGGAATACGCAATACACCGCCAACTCGGTTATTTGGATCCATGGACTTTTCACACACTCCAGGGTCCCCCGTACCTACCACAACTCTTGGTTTAACCGGGATAGGACCCTGAAGAGCGCTCTGTTCTTTTTTTGAACCAGAACCAAGGGTCGAGCAAACCCTTGGCCCAGCACCCCCAGAGGTATTGTTTCACTTGGAGGACTTTGTGACCACGACATTTTTAACGTCCCCCAGACACCATTAATCAAGACGGTGGATCTTTGATCGGCTGGGGATCGAACCCGGGTCCCTCCGGTCACGAGTCCGACGCCTTACCGATCGGGCTACCACGGCCCTGGATCCATGGACTGCAGTTTCATGCAGCATCAGCTTGGAATATGAAAGTAATTGAGTTGGAGGTAAAAAAAAACTGGTAGCTAATGTGAAATTAGAAACAGTCAGAAAAATTTAGAGAAAAAAAAAACGTTTTTTTCCCAGTTTTTCTTAAAAGGGTTTCTTCCCCACTCTGGGAAAATTGAATTTTTTCAATTGTTCAGTAAATTTAAATTGGAATTTTCAACAAAAAACAACAAATTAAAAAGTTTACTTTGTGATTTTTTTAAGTTAAATTTTTTTCAGTTTTACAAAAAATCCAAATTGAAATTTTCAGCATAAAATAATAAATTCAGAAATTTATCATTTTAACACTCTGATGCTATTTTCTGTTCTCTAACCCTGCCCCCTTTCGATGTATGTTTGACTGTTTAACTTTAATAATGCAATTTGTATCATACGTACTGTATCTTGCACACAACTTGTACTTTTTGCACACAAAAATAGACACATTTTCACAAAATTATGTAAATAATATCAATTATTAGAACTGTTAGATCTGAGAAATCTTTTAAAATGTCCATAATCTCTACTAATAATAAAGCTGAAGGTGGGTCTGTCTTTCTTTCCTTCTGTCTGTCTGTGACCTGCGTAGCACCAAAACCGTTCGATCGATTTTCTTAAAATTTGGCACAAAATTAGTTCATAGCATGGGTGTGTGCGTCACGAAGCGATTTTTCGAAAATTCTATTTCGTTCTTTTTCTATTCTAATTCTTAGCTCATTTTTCATACAAATTCAAAGAAATATTTCATACATTTTCAAATCTTATGTCATTCGAAAGCTTAAAATTTTTGGCTAAAAATGATATCAATTAGAAGTTTCTAAGAGCATCAGACGAGCTATAATAACTGCTTTTAGAATCCCGGAAATTCAAGGCTTACCTAAAGCAAAGCAAGCCAAACGATTCTAAAATGGTTAAGCTCGAGAATAAAATTCGAAAATAAAGATAAAATGAAATATTTTATCACAACCCGGAAATGAACTTTTTATGTTGTTACCATGGTTACGTTTTAATACCTCTTTTTGTTTCCTTCTTTTTCCCTTAATAATTTTTAAAATGTATTTGTTTTTGTAGCAATCCAAACTCCTAGCCTTATTAAAATGAGTTTTTTAACTGTTGGAAAATAATCGTCCGTTTTTTTTCTCAGTTTTTAAGGAATTGAAACTCGGTAAATTATAAAAATATCATATAAATTGCAATATTGCAACGTTCTTTCTAAAGTGTGTCATTTCGGAAAATTTATTATTTTGTTTTTGAAGTTAGGAAAGAAAATTTTCTTCTTCTTTTAAACTTTGGTAAGATTTCTGTTGGTTTCTGTGAGCATTTCATTTCATTTCATTTCACTCTAGGGTCCCCCG
Source organism: Uloborus plumipes (assembly GCA_038373865.1). Lineage (NCBI taxonomy): Eukaryota > Metazoa > Arthropoda > Arachnida > Araneae > Uloboridae > Uloborus > Uloborus plumipes. The sequence continues at coordinate 36,923 of JAXGGA010002081.1, read as the reverse complement.
TACCTACCACAGCTTCGTGGTTTAACCAGGATAGCGCCCTGAAGAGCGCTCTGTTCTTAATTTTGAACCAGAACCTAGGGTCGATGGTTTCTGTAAGCAACAAAATTGTTCTTACTTTCTCTTTTGGCTTATTTTTGTGCACGGGGTTGCATTCGAATGTCCCAAGGGGGTATTTTGCACCTTTTATGGGGTAAATCAATGTTAATTTCAATGCAGACAAAAGTGATATAAATTGGCGCGACCACTTGGCGATATATCGCCAAGCTTTTGGTCGCCAAGTGTTTGATGCCAATTTGGCGAAAAAATTTATTTTTTAAAAATTTGGGTTCAATTTGGCGATATTTTGCGAAAATCCACTGAATGATGTTAAAATCGGCGATATTTAGGAGATTAATCATTGTAAAACATTTTTTTGCATTGTTTTGTGGCAAACTAGGGATGTAAATGTTTGAATTGTTATCTTGCTCACTCCAAGCACTATTTTAGCACTTAAGGCATCTACAATTATACAATAAGGAAATTTACACGTAAAAATAAGTAGTGTGGGGTCCATACCAGATTTTTATATCATACTTTGAAGAAATTATAGTTGAATTATAACTAAAATAGTTTTTTTCTGGTGTATCAATTATTTTCCAAAAGAACTTTTAATTTTATACCACGGGCAAAGCCTTGCGGGTACCGCTAGTTCAAGAATAGAACACTAACTTTAGAATCAAATTTTAACCCAAAAAACATTTAACTATCCTTATTATAGTATAGTCCCCTGTCATTATATGCATTAACATTACTCTTCTCATCTCCTTTATGCTTTCTGCCTTCTTTTTTAGTTGTGTCAATAATATATGAAAAGCCAGCCACAATCTTTCCCTATTATAACTCTACAACTATGATATTTCTTCTTTGAATGATTTTATAATAAAATATTGTTTGTTATAATGTACTAATTCATGTGTTAACATGAATTTGGTTGAAAAAATGGATTCGTTGGCACTTTTATCTTCTATAAGATGATTTCTGCCTCCAACTTGGTTACTGTCTAACCCAGACTGATGAGTTCTAATGAAGACAAAACTGCAGTCTCTGGATGTCATGACCAATCTGGGGGTGTATTGCACGAAGCATTAATCATGTTTAAAAAGTAAATACAATTTTGATGATAAGATAAACCCAACCCAATAATAATAGTTGAATAACAGTTTGACTCGTTTCTGGTATTTGATCAAGAAAGCTATCAGTTATTATAGCAGAAAAGGTATTTTTATACTCCGTAAAACTGACCTTTATGTATATTTTTGTCAAGAAAAAAAAAGGCAGATGTGTGAATTGCATAATGCTTAGCCCTTTATATGTTCCAGAAAAAATATTTCTATTAAGAAACCCTTTTTTTTAATATAAAAATCTTTTTTCTTTTTTCCAGAAAACCTCTGGAAAAAGTTTTTTTTCCACCGCCTCAAAATTTCTGGAAATTTTACATCTCTAGTCTGAGTACACCTCAGACTTTGGAGACTTGACTGCACAAACATATATACACATAAGTCAGGGGTGTAGATTCTTGGTATGCTGCGCCTCTTCTCCCCACTACTACAAGTGTATAAAAAGACAAGTTCTGTATAGTAGTTTAATGAAAATGCTTTCATAAAATTCCCACAAAAAAGCAAAGACACAAAATCTTTTTGATCAAAAACAAACACTGTTAAATAAATGTTAGTGAACTATGAAAATAACTAATGTTACATTAAAATGTCACTAACTTCCTCCAATATCTGTATCTCTTTAATATCCTAGTTCAATAACCTTTTTTGTAAATAATATTTTCTCATGTGCGTGTATTATACGTAGTTTTATTTTTTGATTGTGATTAGGTGAAATACGTTTATTTGAAAATTCACAACCCATAAGAGGAGATGAAGAAAATTTTGTTGAAGAAAGGCCATTAAAAAAGAAGAAAAAGAAGCACAAGTTAGTTTTATTTATTGATAAGCCACACTTTTAAATAAATTATTTGTAGTTAAACACTATAGTTTTACTCTTTTTAGTTGCTATTACACTAAAACTTTATTTTCATTTCAGAAGTAAGGAAAAAGAACTTTGGAAGGAAGTAGCAGTTACACCTGAATGGTTGTCTCGGCAAGCGAAAATTTTAAACTCTTAGCATGATTTAAAATTATTTTTCAACTATGAAGTTGAAATCAATGGAAGACCCTTCTATAATTTTTATAACAGAAGTTAACATCATAATTAATTTTTTTTTTCAATTTTATCATTGCTCCCATAAATATTCATAGTCTTAAATTGTCAAATTTGTTTTTTAGTTGCTCTTATTTAATATTTGGTATTTATTCTTCATGGATTTTGTTCTGCAAGTCTGTCCATTTTTTGTACACTTTACAAATAAAATAAACTATTCTAAAACTATTATACCAAAAAAAATTGTATCAACAGTATTGGAATGTCTTTACAAGTATTTCATTTTTTTTTACAAAGTAGCATGGCTTGACAGCAAGTTTCAATCAAACTTTTGTAAGATTTCATTTCATTTTGGGGTGTAGAATTTCCGTCTAAAATAAGGGTAAATGGAATAATTGTTGTGTACCTAACTATAAACTAGTAGAATCCTTACTGATATTTTTTTATTCAGTATACTATTTTGAAGCTTCTTCTGTGAAGGCATGGTTGAATTAATTGGTCACCCGTTATTGAGCATAATATGCACCAGCTAGTGTAAACTAAGAAGGGGGCAATCCCATGATCCATTGAAGTACAATATTAAAAACAAAGCATTATACATTGTAAAGGAGAAAAATCACGATAAGTTTATTGATTTAGTTAAGATTTCACACACAACAGAACACCTTTTTTTTTTTGACAGTTGGTGCAAATAAACTACACAGGATGCTAATTATAATGATCAATCTTATTCAAACAAAATCCATTGTTATCACATACATGTACAACAACATTGTACATTATACAAAAATAATTTTGACAAATTTATGCTTTATTTATTTATTTTTTTAAAAAAAGAAGAAACCAAGTATGAAATATTAAATGGATTTTTTTGAACGAGCTATTACCCATTCAAAAAAAAAAGCAGCAAAAATGATGCAACTGTGATTTCCGCTCTGATGACAGATACATAATTTCATTTCTTCTGCTCAGTGACTGGTACAAAAATTAGTTTCTTCTTTTTCAAGATTGATTGATGCAAGGTTAATTTATTCTGCAAAAGTTTTTTCATGTGATAATTTAGATTATTTTTACTCCTGCTATGATTTAAAAAAATGATTTTTCACTTATAATTTTAAAACATTAATATTTTTTACCGCTGTTTTATAAAAAAATAAATCAATAATAATAAAAACATGAAAAATAGCTTGTAGCAAGTTTAAAAGATAAACATTATGAAAATACAAGTCTCAAATGAACAAAGAGAAAAAAAATATAAAATTAACTTTCTTGGAAAGTTCATAAAAAGTCAGCACCTATAAAGAAAAAGAAATCTTCATAAATTATTTGTAAAATTCTATTATATATTTTATTAGATTTGTACTATAAAATATCTTTTCTTACATTATAAATTTTTAGAAGCCATACTTGATTAAGTAGATTCCATCACCTTTTATTCAAATTGCTTTCCATTAATTCTAAGAATCTAATAAATAATTTAATAAACAAGCAAATATTAGTGATATGTTAATTTGTTCTACCAAACATTAATAAATTAAAATATCAATGCATTCAATGAACAATATGAAGTCAAAACTTTTTATCAGCATATTACTTCAGTGAGCTATAATAACAAGGAGGAGAGAGGATTTCCCACTCTTCAGTAGTGAAGCTTGCAATATGCATTTTGTACAAGTGTGGAAAAATATTTTGCATGATAAAAGGTGCTAAACAGAAAATGATTGCTTATTTAACCATCCAAACTTGGAACAGATTTAAGACCCTAAAAGTGCACGGTAAACAGCTCGAGCAAAAAAAAAAAAAACAAAAAAACATGCATTTAAATATAGCCCAGTAGTCGGGGAGTAGAATGCAGAAGTAATTGGTGAAAAGCTAGAAGCTTTTTTAAATCTATTCCTTATGGGTCTGTAATGAATATCCTAATTTTTCCCTATCCTACTACGTTTTAAGTTGAATTATCAGAAGAAAATGATTGAATTTGAGTAACATAATTTGAAATAGAAAATTATAATGTTCAAGATGAAAAAAAAAAAAAAAACTTGTTTGCTTTTCTTGAAGTAAATCAATTTTTCAGTTTAAACAATTTGTGTAATATTTAATATTTTAATAAATGCTCTATGATATAGAAGAGATTATATAAGGTGCAATTAAAAAAAGCATAAAATCTCACTTATCTAATGTTTAAAGAAATGCATAAATTGAAAACGATAAGTATTAAAGTTAAAAAAATTGTATCACTGCAACAAGAATAACAAATAGCAATGATTTAGACTTAATAAAAGTTTATTACATTCTTATTTACAGAGTAAAATAGCAAGTGTCGAATAATATAAAAAGTGAACACATGTAGAAACTGGAAGTGATTTCTTCAACATCCTGAAAAGCTTAAAAAACAAACTAAAGATTTTAAAAAATTTGTAATTACAATTTTTAACAAAATTAAACAAAAAAAGCCTTATTGTTCACTGAACATAAAAGTCCAGTGGTCAGCGAGTTGAATTCAGAAGTAATTGGTGGAAAGCTGAAGTCTTTTTTTTTTTCTTTTTTTTAAAAAATGTATTCCTTATGTAATTTAGGGTGATTAATGCTTCTCAAAGGTGCTTATTTTTGTTGTCGTTTCCTTAATACTTCATATAACTATGAAAGCAAGGCATAATTTCATTTTCTTCATTTCTAAATTGACAAAAAATAACAGCTCACTTTGTGACTGTTTATAAATGTACTGTCGAAAAATTAAAGTTAAAAAATTGCATTTTTGAATTACTGCTGTCAAACGCAAATGCTTTGTGCAGTTCAGCTAGTCTTTTTAAATTCATGACTCATAAGTTTCGTCCAAAAAGCTTGTTCCTTACTTCTTCAAAAATCTTGTATAAAGCATTTACAATTTTTTTAAAAAGAAAAAGGTTTTGAAAGTTTTTGTACTTTATATTTTTACTTTGAGCTAAAAATTATTAAAGAATACATGCTGAGAAATTATCTGCATGAAGAGCAAAAATGTTATTCATCAAGAATATTAATAAAATAATAATTACATCTAACTAATTAAGTTCATTTGAAAAGCTTTGTATTTATTTTCTCAAGTTATCTATATTTAAATAGAAAATATAATATGTCTTGTTTACTTTGTGTTATGTAGTTATCGGTTCAATTCTTGACATGTAAAATCATAAGTTTTTGAAAATTTCATTTACACTTTTTATACAGGGTGTTCCAAGTCAACCTTCATGACCTCTATTTTCTCAACCGTTCGTCCTAGATGCATACTTCCAATTGCAAATTTGCTCGAAATGAGGTAGAGAGTTAAAATATTGAAAGTTTGAAGCGAAAAAATAATTCAGTCAAAAAATACAAAATCTTACTTTTTATAGGGACTTCGGGTCCCCAAACTTATATTTAGGGAAAGAATCTCCATTGAAAAATAATACTAACACAAAAAAAATGACATTTGTGCGATCAAAATTCGCGGAGATATTCGAGTTTTAAATGCGCAGGGCCCGAAAACAAATTGACAAAAGAAAATTTTCGCCCTGCAAGAGGAATAACGAGCTTTTAGATTAGGTACGATAATGAAATTTGTTTCGTCCATGTCAGAAAACATTCGCTTCTCATTGTATTCAAAAATAAATGCAGATGCTACAAGACAATACAAAACATAACAAGACAAGGTAAATTATTATACAATTTTATACAAAGATGTTAAACACACGAAATATGTGAAATCTAAGAAATAATATAAAAAATTAAACACAGAAATTTTACATTGCTTTCTTGCAAATCAAAATAAAAATAAAAACAAAATCTGCGAAAACAATGTGTTAGAAATCAGTATCATTTGTTTTAATCGATTATAATAGCTTCTCAAAATGTTTTCCCTCTACTAAAATACATAGTTGAATGCGTGATAAGAATTCTGACTACGTTTTGAAGCATTACTGGAGTGACACATTTTGCTGCGCATAAAATGTGCAGTTTTTTAAACTTTTTAATAACTTTTACAGTTAAATATATTTTAGGAAAATAAAGAATATTTTGTTGTTGAAGAACTCTGAATGGTGCGAATTTCGCCCGTATATGGCCCCCAAAATCACTTAAAATAACGCTAGAGTAAAGTGGCATAAGCCATAACGTTTCATGTTTCGTTTCTCCATGGATTTTGATCGCACAAATGTCATTTTTTTTGTGTTAGTATTATTTTTCAATAGAAATTCTTTCCCTAAATATAAGTTTGGGGGCCCGGAGCCCCTATAAAAAGTTAAATTTTTTATTTCTTAACCAAATTTTTTTTTTGCTTCAAACTTTCCAGATCTTAACTCTCCTCCTCATTTCGAGAAATTTTGCGAATAGAAGTATGCCTATAGGACGAACGGTTGAGAAAATAGAGGTCATGAAGGTTACTTGGAACATCCTGTATATTATCATTTTGAAAGAAAAAATCTCACCTTGGGTTGAAACTTTCAATTCTTGCTTTTAAGATGCTTGCACCAAGCAAAACAGAAAGTTCTGATAAGCACTGGCTTGCAGCACTTGAAGTTAAAATATTTTCACAAGTCTGTGAACATTTAACAACATTTTATTCTTTCATAGAAAACATAAAGAGAAAAGAAATTAAATACTTCTTGAAACAAATAATATCTTACAAGAGCAGAAAATATGTCATCCAAGAAAATTTCCAAGTGCTGTTTGAATACCTTTTTTCCAATGCCTTTGCAAATCCTTGGCAACTGAAAAAAAAAAAAAAAAAAGAAACATGATTTGTATCTCTTTGAAAATTAGAAGGATTAATTTTTTCCCCAGCTCTATAAGATAAGAGCAATAAAGACCCTGACTTGGTGGCATACATAGCATCCCCCCCCCCCCCCGGGCCGCGAGGAGCAAGAGGTTCGTGGGTGCACGATCCAGAAAAATAGCACCATGAGTTACACAAGAAAAACTTTTGTTATATTTCAATGGAGGGGGTGGGGGCGACTAATCTTACGAAGGAGAGATCTAGGTTTATGTACGCTACTACCCTGACTGGAAAATTTAAACTAGAAAAAGCCTCTAAAATGAAATAGAAAACAACAGTATATTTGAAAAATATAATAGTACTTGGAAAGCGTTAATACTGAGTTGTTCTATTAACAGTATTAGGGCTTCAATCGCCTCACCCCTCTCCCCCAAGAGAAATAGTGAACATCTAAAAAAATAACACTTTCAAATGCCCCAAAATTAAAAATAAATAAATCAATGATCTAATCTACAACATTATTTCAATCAACATTAACATTTGACTTTTTGATTTGTTAGATTTGCGTATATACAGGGTGTCCACTCCAATCGTGGACCAATAGCTAATTTCTAAACCGTTTGAGATAAGCATATAGTTTATTTAGAAAAAAAACTCCAAATTTCGAAAGGAATTTTGAGTCTATTCAATGTTTTTCAAAAAATCAAATTTTGAAAGAGTTACGAAATTTAAATTTTTATACAGCCCCCCAGTCCTATCAATCATATTTAGTAAAACATTCTTAACACTGTAACGTTTAAAACTAAAAAAAAAATCACTCTTCTACCACAAAAATTGACCGAGTTATTTTGAAAAATCAAGATTTTGCATTGTTTCATGACGTCATCCAGAGATCGCTTAAGGGACTGTATGCGAAATCCTTCAAAATCTTGATTTCTCAAAACGTCATAACTCAGTCAATTTTTGTGGTAGAAGAGTGATTTTTTTTAATTTTAAACGTTACAGTGTCAAGAATGTTTTACTAAATATGATTGATAGGACTGGGGGGCTGTATAAAAATTTAAATTTCGTAACTCTTTCAAAATTTGATTTTTTGAAAAACATTGAATAGACCCAAAATTCCTTTCGTAATTTGGAGATTTTTTCCTAAATAAACTATATGCTTATCTCCAACGGTTTAGAAATTAGCTATTGGTCCACGATTGGAGTGGACACCCTGTATAAGGAACTACAGTAGAACTCCAATCTATGGAATACAAATTAATTTAAGATCAAGCTGATTTTGATATACAGAAATTCAAATGATAGTCTATAGGTCCATGAATTTAGAAAAATTAGATGTTACTTTTTATAAAATTAAACGTAACAAACATAAGCTACAGTATCATAATGAAAAATCTCAAATAAATAAATACATTAATAAAAAATCAGATATAAAAATAAAATATAAGTTCCTATTATGACACTTCTTATCATATCCCCCCGTTTCATTTATTTTCCCTTACTCTCAATTTTGAATATTTTTATCTTGAATAAAGACTATTTGCAACATTTAAAGGCACAAATAAATATGATTAAAGAGGCATTGAAAAGGCGAACATGTTTCGAAAGCAATATCCTCCTTCATCACTGCCTAGCACATAAGCAGAATGAACAATGGATTAGGAGAGTTTAAATGCAAAAGGAACATGAGTTAGATCAATCAGGTGTGTATCAGTATGTGCTGTGCCATGATTGGATGTAGAGGTATTAGGATGAAAATATGCACCTATCAAGTAAAATCAGAAGGATGTGCAGAGCTGTAAAAGACTCATTAGAAATGTTTTTCAGATTTTTATGAAAAGAGCCTCAGAGAAATCCTATTCCCCCACAGTCGAAGGTCTGTCAAGCAAGTCTGTTAAAGGAAAATACAAAGGCATTTTTTACTCTGTGTGTTTGATACCAAGAGCGTATATATTAGGGGGACCATTATGCCCTGTTTTCTCCCTAAAGTCAAGAAAAACATTGTCAAGAAGATAATTTCTGAGCTTTTAACTCCTAAAAGAAAAAAAAATACTGGAGGTTAGAATAGCCAGACTCACTGAGTTAGAGTGGGATCAGAGCGTTTAATCTTTTCACTAGTGACGCAATGATAGAGTAGATGCTTCCCAATGATAGATTTATGGGGGAATTTCGGAGCCCATGCCTGGAGTGCCAACTTCAGACGGCAACGAATTCGAATATGGTTTTGAGCACTGAATCAAAAGGTTATCATAATGTCCTTGATGGAAAGATCCTAGAATTCCCGTTAGATCTTCAGTTACCTAATCCTCACTCCACTATCCCCAATGTCACCTAAGATGGCTAAAATTACAATTTACGACTTTAATTTCAGTTCATTTCTGAAGAATAATTAAATTTCTGCTTCAAAATTCTGATAAATTTCCTTAATTTCCTGGAGGACACCTCTCTTCACTAATTATTTGATCAGTGGCCTAAAATGGCGTTTTAGGGTTTCAAAATGCAAAAAATTTTGGTGGACCAGTCCCTCTCCCGTCATATGTCTAACGTCTTCAAACATAGTTTTAAAATGAAAGGAGAGCTCTCGAATTTTCTCACCCTTTCCCTTAACACCAGCAAAGATCATTTAAATTTGCAATTAAAAGCCTCAACACTCAAAGTCAAAACAATTTTAAATATAACAAATAACTTCATTTTACCTGTTTGCATAGTGATTCCAACAAACAAACATGATGTGTATAATGCCTGTGACTGACAGCTTCATGTATAAGAGGTAACATTTCACAAATATGAGCTGCTAACTCATCAATTTGAGATAACTCTCCTATTAAATGAATGCATCTGAAAGAACGAATTTTCTTATAAATATGATTTAAGTATTAAACTACATTCATAAAGCCATGGAAATAGTTATAAGTGACTTCTTTCGAAAAATATTTACTAACATTCAAGTTTTAAAAAAGCAAAAAATATTTCTAAAATATTACTTTTTAAAGTATACCTTCACCAACAAACTATGATAAATAGTTATATTAACAGTAAATAAATAGGCTGATTATCATAAGCCGATTAATTGGTAATCTGCTGATTTGTTTATTGATGCATCCCTAGTCTTAAGCACCAAGTCACTTTAAATGTTTCTTTTGAAGAGTTGAAGCAATTTTTGAGAATAAATAAGAACAATCCTTAAAAGAAAATTAATATAAAAAAAAAACATTCTCTTGAACTTTTAGGCTTCAAATTGCTGTAAATTGCAACAAGTAATATGTTTTCTTAACAGGAAACAATCATGCTTGATAACATGCCTGTTTAAAACAGGAATATTGTAAAAATTCTTAATTTACGTAGTAGTATATTTTTAGGAATCAATAAGACAATAACTTACCCATCTGCTAATTCCCATGGTTCAGATGGTTTTCGGAATTTATGATCAGAACAACCACCCCCTCGACCCATTTTTGGAGCCAGAGAGCCACATGAATACATCTGGGGGGAAAAAAATTCTGTTTTATTGTCAAATGATTATGAAAGAACAAGATTTTTACAGGCCGAATCAGGTTGGTCCAAAAATAAAAATTTTAAAAATTGTATTCTCCACAAGCTTCACCTTGTTCTACATAATATTATAAAATTAAGAGGAAAAAGTAGGTAACTTGGTCAATATTTAGGAGTTGCAATGATTCAGTACTTAAAGATCATAAGATTTAGCTAAAGAAAAGGAAGTTTTTACTAAATCACTGATTATTCGCTGAAAGTTTTGCCAGTGCTATAGATAAAAACAGAAATGTTGGGAAAAAGAAATTTTACAATTTTTAGCAGTCATAATTCAGGTTTGTGAAATGTTCTCTTTATTCTTGTTTACAAAGATTTGATAACACCTTAGGTCATCAGTGTCACCTTGTACATAAGAAATTTTCTATGCACAGTTGAACTAACAAAAGTAGGTACTGAATTTTTCACTCATTTTTGTGATACTGGTACAATATGTTTGGATCAGAGATGATCCAGATATGTTTGGTGGTATGATCCAGATACGTTTGGATCATACCTCTTTCAACAGAGTCATTCCCAATTTACGTTTTGCTCACTCTGATCTTGAGATCAATGAAGTTGATACCCAGAAATCACCACTTAGGATCCATAAAAACATACATAGTTCATAACATAAAAATATGCTTTAAGTTTTCCATAAGTTTAAATTTATACCTGTTGATTGGTGTGCAATTCCATATCATTATCTCTCATTCTTTTAACAACTCCGAAGGCCGCTGGTCCTTTATCTATCTGACCATACTTTTCAGATTCAGAGGCTTGGTTTTCAACATTTTTTAAACCATCAACAACTTGAGGCTTAATTGTCAAAAAAGCATCTACTCCTAAAGAACATGAGTAAGAAAATTATTGTTAAAATGCAAGTAAAACACACTAAATCCGTGATTGTTAAACTTTTTCTTTCTAAGTTTAATTTCCTAAATTCAATCTTTAGAGAGTAAAGTAATTTCATATACATTTTTAAAAAAAAGGGATTGCAAAGACTTAGGTGAAGTTAAAAAATGTGAACACGTTATAGGCTTTAACTATAGATGAATACTGGCAAACTTGCTTATAATAAGCTGAAAGGGACTGCAATATTTACTTATTTTATCGAGTACTTGTAAAAAATTGTGTGTGTGAAATGTCCAAGAAATTTACAGACTTTTCTCTTTGTAAAATTGCAAAGAAGTTGGTAAATTTGCTTTGCAATGCATTATTGTCTCTTTGTTGTATTACTGTTTTATGATGTTATTGTTAGTAGTTTCAGTGCCAACTACAATTTTTTTTTTTATTCAGAACAAAGGTCAAACAATCCCTGCACCAGTATTCCTTGAAGTATTGATTTGTTGCAGGATCATGAAGGGATTTGTGACTGAAACTTTCATGTGCTTTTTTTTTTTTTTTTTTTTGTACATGGCAAATTTTTGACTAGCTGGCATCGAATCTTCCAAAACTTAACTGAGGTCACCAATGAAATGTATTGGCAAACAACAGAAGAAAATTATAATAAATATTAGGAAGTTTTAAATGTCATAGCTCAGAATTAAATAAATTATACTGGTGCATCATTATACAGCTCTTCTTGAGTAAATCCTTTTCTAATATACACTCAGGCACATTGAAAATAGCGACCCAAGAAGAAATCGTCGGATTGATCAGCGACTGCGTCTACAGTGGTGCCAAGCCAGATCAATGTGGAATGTCACAGATTGGCAGAAGTTGTATTTAGTGAAGAGTCTCGGTTTGTTTTAGGAACTGATGATAACCGTGTACAGGTTTGGAGGCGCCCAGGTGAGCGGTACAATTCCTCCCACACTGTTCTATGTCACACTGCCCGCACAGCTGGTGTAATGGTCTGGGGGGCCATATCCTATGATAGCCAGTCAAATCTAATTGTGATGCGTGGAAACTTAACCGGCCAAAGTTACGTTGATGATCTTCTTCGACCCCATGTAGGACCTTTACTAAATGGTCTCCCAGGGGCGATTTTCCAGCAAGATAATGCTTGTCCGCATACAGCAAGAGTTGCTCAAGACTTCCTACGTCATTTGCAGACTCTTCCATGGCCGGCCCGCTCCCCCGACTTATCCCCTATAGAGCATGTGTGGGATCAGCTAAAACGTCAGATGCCATTGTGTCACTCTGTGTGTGATTTGAAGTTGGCTGTTACAAATTTGTGGGCCCATCTGCCTCAGGACAACATCAGGCGTCTCATCAACTCAATGCCAAACTGTGTGGCGGCATGTATTGCAGCTAGAGGTGGTCCAATGCGCTATTGAAGTTACTCTGTATTTGTGTCCTTGCACACCCTGTATTCGTTCAATTGTCTTGATTTTGAGATCAAGTGAATCTCTCATCAGTATCATTATGTGCATTAAATTTCATTTCAGTCCGATGCTTTCTTCTTGGGTCGCTATTTTCAATGTACCTGAGTGTATTACACAACAAGAGAAATACTTTTTAATCCATTTGATCTTAGTTAACAATATGTGTCAAATACTTAGTTTAATACATAGAATGTAAGACTGTTGAAGCAAAGGATGCATAAAGCATTTAACATGACTGGAAATTCGATGCCTTAGTTAATACAGTATTAACTTTCATTTTAACAACAGGTAGTTTATTATAGTGGAATAATTCTATGTATCTAAAATAGAAGCCATTTCATATTAAACTAAACGCGATGAGCAAATAATAAGATAGCATGAAAAAAAAAACAAGAAGGAAAAAACAATAAGTCTCATATATGAAAATGTTCCAAAAATTCAAAAGTGTTACAAATTGAACCCTATTATATAAATGGAGGAAAAAACTTTTTAGAAACAAGCAACCTGTGTCAAAAATTAAAGTGATAATTCATAACATTACTGATTTATATTCATTGCATTAAATTCATACAAGTCATAAAACTCAATACCAATACACAAGTTAAAAACAGGAGACTCAACTTACCATAAGCTCTTACCACATTAGCTAGCGCACCAGAAGCTCCTTGCCGTACTGAAGGAATTCCATCTTTTAAATTTGTGAAAAATAATGGATACAGCTTATCCAAAACGTTCCTAAAAATCAAGGTACAGAATAAAATTTTCTGAAATAAATAAAAGAAGAAAAATATTCCAATTCAACAGTCGAGTTTTTTTATATGTCTTTAGTTTAACATATTTAAATACACATAAATACAAAGGGAAAAGATCTAAAACAATCTCCCCTCCCTTGAATTTCGTACCAAAAGGGAAGCTTTTGATCTTAAGCTACTAATATCATAATAATTAAAATGAAAAAAATTGATTTTCCGAAACAATGTGCAACAGTCTGCAATGAGTTACCGCCCATAAGCCAGGGCTGAGGCAGAACTGTAGCAAATGCACCCACAGCTCGATCATAGCATCCTAAGACTGCAGTTTCGCCCTTATTATGGGCTCCTCAGTTAGGAATAGCCAGTGATCGAGCCGGAGGCAAAAATCCTCTTATTGTAGCTAAGATAGCCAACAAACTGGTAGATAAAGTGAATTTATCTTACTAGAGTCCCTATATAGAGGCTTTGCTTCAGAGTCGTGCAATAAGGAGAGCGACTTTACCACATGAGGTTGCTTGCAGAAAAGCGCGAGCGAGAATTGGCGCGTAATCGCTCGCTGTATTCTGTCCGGTTTTTTAGTTTGCAAAACTGCTACTTTAGCCGGTTTGATTATTTGACAAAACACCATACAATGCGTAAAGACGTAAAGACACTTTTCCACACATTTTCGAAATATTGGGAAAATTTATAAGCATAATGTTCTTTTTTAATGTTTAATTTTACTTTGTGATCTTGACTTTTTTTTTTTTTTACTTCATTCACCTCGGTTTCTAGACTACTTTTCAAAACAATATACGGTCATACGGGGGGATCGGATGTTTAGAAGGGGGGGGGCACTCAATTTCAAAAGCAAAAGGGCTTTTCCCCTCAACTTTTTTAAGAGTACAAATTTACAATGGATCGACAAATGATAATGTTGACTTTTTCATATATAGAAAGAGCTGACTTTACTGTGTGTTTTACATTTTTCTCACGTAATTTTATTTCATACAAATTAAAATTAAACTTTGAATTGGGGAACGAAAGTCCACTACATCCATCTGCATTTACTGTTTTTAGGAGACGGTCATAAATGTCGTCAAAATTCAACTGGCCATTTCTTCTTCTGTAAAGTCAGCTGTACCCCCCCCCCCCTAAACTGCCCCCTTTTATGGTGCCCTAGGTGCCTACGCATGCGATACGTAAAGATCTCCCCTCCCCCCGCTGTGTTTATGTATTCTATATTCTGTACCAAAGATATTTAAGAGTTAGAATGTTTTTCATTTTCAGTTTGTCTGCCGAAAATGACACAGAATAAAAATGATTTTGTTTACAGTATCATTTTTTGTAATTAAAACAGCGCATTTCTTACAGCATTGTTAATATATTTTAGATGATCCTATCATGTATTAGGGTGTAACTTTTAAATTGTTACCAATTCTTTTTACAGGATGTTTAGTGTAAATAAAAATTATAGCTTTGGAAAACAAATGAATAAACTATCAATCATAAAATATGGAAATAAAGAAAGAAAAAAAAAGTTTCAATACCAGGTAGCAATCTTTGAAACTTGAATTTGTCAGATACAGGGTATCTGCTCAACCTGCACTTTTCAATTCCATGACTTTCCCTGACTTTCCATGACTTTTGCGAACTATTTTCCATGACTTACTATTTTAACTATTTCATTTGACACTGACATCAAAATAGAGCATAAATATCAATATAGAGTGTAAGACACTGTACCTTTGCTTTTAAAAAATATTCTTGTTCTCTGCAATGCGAATTAAAAAAATAATTTAACAAAATATATTTGAAAGATCACGTGCAACAATTTTTTGATCAAGAAAATGAGTACCTACAAGGATGTAGCAACATTTAAAAGCCAAAATAACTTAGTATCCCGCAAAACTGCAGTATGAAATATAACAAGAAGTTCTGTCAAGAACTAAACGAGCCTACTTTCCCGTACATCGACATCGGCATTCTAGCATCTGATCATTATTCTCTTGATCATCTGAGACTAAACATTATGTCAAACATACCTTTTTAGCACTTAAAGCTGATTTCTAAAAGCAAAATATAGTCCTCTCATCAGATGAAATAGAGACATAAAAAGTAAATAAATGAATAAATGAAGTTTTGTCGCACCTTTTAAAGAATGTAACTGTTACAGTTCTTCCGTAGAAAACTTCCTCAATCGTTTTCAAAAAAAAAAAAAAAAAAAAATTAAAAGTACAAAGTACATCAAAACACATTTTATCACAGAAAGGAAAAAAAAAAACTCGTCCGTCGATAAAATGTCTCGATTTTCACTTTTAAACCGTTGCCAGTTGTTAAATATAAATAAAGAATAAAATGCTCTCGTGAATGAAACACTTTTGTTACAAAAAAAAAAAATCGTCTGCCAAAAAAAAATAATAGTAATAAATAAAATAACACAAATGAATAAATAAACAAAAAATCGTCTGCACAGTCAGTCATTTTTTTCTGAGCCTGCATTTCCGCCATGTTTGTGGAGTCGGAGTCGGAATCAGAGTCCTCACAGAAGATTATTCAGAAAAGTACTTTACAAACATTATTTATCAAAACCATTTTTTTACAAAGTTAGTTTGAAGGAAATCCGACTTTAAGTTCAGGATCAACATTCAACTTAAATTCCCCGTAGGCGCTAATGTTAAATTTTTTTCTGAACTGTTCAATATTGAACGAAAAATGGTTCAAACCAAAAAGCGAAATTAGGGAATGAACCTCTCCGAGATCTTTCAAACAAAAAAAAGTTTATTCCATTCGGATGGTTCACTCAGAAGTTATTAGGTGGGGAAAGATTGCTTGAACGGTTCAATATTGAACGAAAAAATGTTCAAATTGAAAATTTAAATACTGTAATGAAGTATTCTTGCTGAGATCCTTCGAACAAAAAAAAAAAGTTTATTTAAATCGGACTGTTCACTCAAAAATTATTAGGGGTGACAGCTTGCTTGAGCGGTTCAATGTTGAACGAAAAATTGTTCAAATCGGAAATGTAAATACGGGAATGAAGTATCCTTGATAAGATCTTTCGAACAAAAAAAAAGTTTGTTGAAATCGGACTGTTCACTCAAAAGTTAGCATCGCAGGACAGGTTGTTTGAACGGTTCAAAGTTGAACCAAAAATTGTTCAAATCGAAAAATCAAATATGGGAATGAGTTGTACTCGCCGAAATCTATCCAACAAAAAAAAAGTTTGTTCAAATCGGAATGTTCATTCAAAAGTTATTAGCGGGGGAAAGGTTGCTTGAACCGTTCAATGTTGAACCAAAATTGTTCAAATCAAAAAATCAAATATGGGAATGAGTTGTAATCGCCGAGATCTATCCAACAAAAAAAAGTTTGTTCAAATCGGAATGTTCATTCAAAAGTTATTAGGTGGAAAAGGTTGCTTGAACGGTTCAATGTTGAACGAAAAATTGTTCAAATTGAAAATGTAGATACAGGAATGAAGTATCCTTGAAAAGATCTTTCGAACAAAAAAAAGTTTGTTCAAATCGGACTGTTAACTAAAAAGTTAGCATCGCGGGACAGGTTGTTTGAACGGCTCAAAGTTGAACCAAAAATTGTTCAAATCGAAAAATCAAATATGGGAATGAGCTGTACTCGCCGAGATCTTTCCAACAAAAAAAAGTTTGTCCAAATCGGAATATTCATTCAAAAGTTATTAGGGGGGGACAGACAGACAGACCGACCGACAGACCGACACACAAATTCCCCATCTCAATACCCTACTTTCAAATTTTTAATTTTTCGATATTCATTTTACCTTTTTATTTTTTTAACTTGGCGATATTTTTTGGACTTGGCGATATTTTTTAGATGCATTAAAGCCAATTTTAATACTTTTTTCGTCTTTCTTTTATTTTTAACGGGAAAGTAGGCTAAAAATGAATAAGCATCACATGCTATAAACAAAAAAAAAGGAACACATACTTTGAAACTCTCATAACCTGAACTGTTGTTGTTAAAGACATTTGTTAACAAAATATTACATGTGTTTATTTAATACACTATTTATATACAGCTGTTAAAATAAAGAAATATGAATATGATAGGGGGGTATGATAATTAGACACTGTAACAAAAAAACGATTCTTACCATGAAACACAGCAACCGGAAAACTACATCCACTTTCATGAAAATACATTAACCTCTAAAAGACGGTGAGGGGGAATGACCCCCGAAATTATGAGCCCTAGTCACAAGTTTTATTTCAGTGTTTTTCAATACTTCATTAATATAACCCTCTATATTTTCCACTGTTCTCTGTTTATAGAAGATAACCCGGACTCTAATGTGCCTTTTATTAATTTTGACAAAGTTTTATTTCAATATTTAGATTTTATGCAAACCTTTGTCCGGAACTACGTAGTAATATAACAGTACAATAAAAAATAGAAACGTGTATCAGTATTGGAAAACTCCAGTAAACAAGACTTACTTAAATATAAATAGAAAAGCATAAATTAAAATGTTACAAGAAATCTTGCGCGCTAAAATTAATATTGACTGCTACATATCTTTGAAAAGAGTATTTTTAAAAATGATTTCGTTCTTTTGCAATTTAACATAAGAAAAATGTAAACAAATCAGTGACCTGAAGTCAGCAATTCGTTTGATTCCAAGCTGAATAGATTTTAGAAAGTCCACTGTATTAAAGTACAAATACTTTAAATTTTGTTCAAATGCTTACATATTAAACTCGAATTTTTAATTCAACTACACGCATAATCAAAAGTTACACAATCCATAAATCTGCATGAAATTACTATCACGTCAAACCGCATAATCCTCAACGTTCTTCGCGCGGTCAACAAAATAAACAGAATGCATCACAAGGTCACGTGCTCTCGTGCCATCCAATCCGATGCGACTTAAGTAAAATTTCTATCCCGGGATAGAAGCGCTCGTCTCGCACGAGTCAGATGACGGAGTCCGCACACATGCGCAGTTACACAAAATTCGCCGCTCACGGTTTTAACGTTGAGAATTCATCTGATTGGTCAACACAATGCAACTTGTTAGAAATTGTAATTGACAAATCAGATTGCACCCAGTAACGAAGTAGAATGACGGCGGAAGTGTTTTCGTTCTTCCGAGTTCGCGGGAAAATTTCAATCGGTCCGGAGCGCTAAAATCCATGATAAACAGTCAGTTTCCATGACTTTTGGACATTTTTCGCTGAAATCCATGACTTTCCATGACTATCCATGACTTTCCATATGCGCGGACACCCTGCAGATATAAATTCATTTCCACCTTCCCCCAGAGAAGATGTGCTTTAATCTAAGTTATTAAGTCTGAAATTGTAAGCGTTTTTTGTAAGCAGATAAAGAAGTCACATTTTTTTTAAAACTAAAAGGAGGGGGGGGGGGACGCTATTTGGAAAAAAAAGACCTTAATAATAAAAAAAAGTTCCGATGTGAAAGGAGTAAGAGAACGTAAATTTTAATCCTCGCGCGCAATAAAACCTTGGCGAGCTTTGCTGCCGCCAAAACCTGCCAAGCTAAGGATCCGCTTAAACGAACATAAAAGCAAAATTAAAAGCAATAACTGCTTTTACCGTGGTATAATTTAGTGAAAATAACAAAATGAATAAATGAATATCCTACAGCCCAGAAACAAACAAGTTATACACTGCGATGCAAAAGTTTAGACAAAATGCAAATATGTGAATAAAAAGAAAACTATTCAACGAAATACTTTCAAATTTCTACTGCTGGTACACAATATGGTCCCCAATACGTGTCTGGAGTTCTTATAACTATAACTGGAATCAAATTTTGGATATTACAAAAGACATTTTTTTTACATTGTTGCAAAAGTTTAGACAATAGTCAGATTTTATGCAAATATCCCTTAAAATGTGATTGGTGGAGGAAATGCGGCACTGTATTATTCATTTATAAAGTGCAGAGATTGCTGAATAAATAATCAAAAGCTCTTTAGTTCTCGTGTAAAGAAGATGAGAAAGTTTGGAAGCCGAAATTTGAAAATGAACCTACTTTATTAAATTTTTGTCTTTTAAATCGGCTCTAGTATGGTAGTACATTGTTTTTTACTTTGTGGAGAGCAAATTCAGACATGCGTATCGATCAAAAAGTCCAAGAAAAATTATATTTATTAAGGATGAAGGAATTGAAAAAACGGCTCAGACTGACGATTCGCCCCTTAATCCTACAAAACTTCAACTTGGGTCAAAAACAGCACGTGGCAGCATAAGTTGATGAACAACTGAATCGGAATGCATAAAAAAAACAAAGAATTGTGCTTGATCCTTTCAGACAGAGTGTCCCAAATAAGCCAGATTTTATTGGTAAAAGCAGCACAGCATATGATCATTGGATATTTCTCAAGTCCCGCGAAAAGAATTATAATCCATCTAGGCCATCCCAATTTTAATAATTTTTATCAAAGAAAGTACCATTCATTTTTTAGTCACGATGATACATATGCTGCTTTTCACATTAAAATCTGGCTTATTTGGGACACGCTGTCCGAAAAGGCTCAGGCACAATTCTTTGTTTTTTTTATGCATTCCGATTCAGTTGTTCATCTATTTATGCTGTCACGTGCTGTTTTTGACCCAAGTTGAAGTTTTGTAGGGTTAAGGGGCGAATCGTCAGTCTGAGCCGCTTTTTCAATTCCTTCATCCTTAAGAAATATAATTTTTCTTGGACTTTTTGATCGATACGCATTTCTGAATTTGCTCTCCACAAAGTAAAAAACAATGTGCTACCATACTAGAGCATATTTAAAAGACAAAAAATTGATAAAGTAGGTTCATTTTCAAATTTCGGCTTCCAAACTTTCTCACCTTCTTTACACGAGAACTAAAGAGCTTTTGAGATTTTGATTATTTATTCAGCAATCTCTGCACTTTATAAATGAATAATACAGTCCCGCATTTCCTCCACCAATCACATTTTAAGGGATATTTGCATAAAATCTGACTATTGTCTAAACTTTTGCAACAATGTAAAAAATGTCTTTTGTAATATCCAAAATTTGATTCCAGTTATAGTTAAAAAAAACTCCAGACGCGTATTTGGGACCATATTGTGTACCTGCAGTAGAAATTTGAAAGCATTTCGTTGAATAGTTTTCTTTTTATTCACATATTTGCATTTTGTCTAAACTTTTGCATCGCAGTGTATTAAGATATTAAGCAAATAATAAGTGTAAACCACATGGATGCTTCCCTAACGGAACACAAAAATGAAGATTTAAAAATAAATAAGGGGATTTTTCCAGAAATAATTGCACATACACATAGAGTAAACCTTCATGCAATGATGTAAGTAAGCAAAAGATTGGTGAATAGCTGTATTTCATCGGAAGCGTCGCATTTTTGATAGCTTCACGGACGCTCCATGTTAAGTCTACGGGAGGAAAATCTCTATTGCCTGCAGCGGTAAACTGAACGCTTCGACCAAGGAGCTTATTGCGCGACTCTGAAGCTGCGCTTCTATACAGGAACTCTATATCTTACCAGCGAGCGTCAGCAAACTATGGTGCGGCTCAACTCGAAATTTGAAGGCTAAAGCTGGGTAATCTGCAATGAGTTACCGCCCATAAGCCAGGGCTGAGGCAGAACTGTAGCAAATGCACCCACAGCTCGATCATAGCATCCTAAGACTGCAGTTTCGCCCTTATTATGGGCTCCTCAGTTAGGAATAGCCAGTGATCGAGCCGGAGGCAAAAATCCTCTTATTGTAGCTAAGATAGCCAACAAACTGTAAAGAAATACTGTAAAGATAGCCAACAAACTGAAAAAGATAAATTCACTTTATCTACCAGTTTGTTGGCTATCTTAGCTACAATAAGAGGATTTTTGCCTCCGTCTCGATCACTGGCTATTCCTAACTGAGGAGCCCATAATAAGGGCGAAACTGCAGTCTTAGGATGCTATGATTGAGCTGTGGGTGCATTTGCTACAATGTGCAACAGTGCTCACCTTTCTCAACATGATGAAAATACAATTTTCTCGAAATAAAAAGCCCATCGGATAATCTTAAAATAAATACTGAAATGCCAACTGAATGATTAACAAAGGTATACACAAGTAAATTATAAAATTCTAGACCGCCTACTGAGACACATAACTGATCTAAAAAGTTAAAAATACATCTCTCCTTTTCCTGGGCTCATATTTTTTATATCAACAGAAATATTTTTTAACTAATATTTTATAGGTATCAAGCCATGAGTATGTCACAATTTCATCTAAATTGGACTTTAAGTAGAAATTAGTAATATCACAGGTATAATGTATATGCTTGTGTTGCAAACAATTGATTTACCTGGATTCATTTGGGAAACAGAGCACAAAATTTCCACATGCAAGACAAGCAGCTGAAAGTAACATTAATAATCAATGCAACTCATTAAAAAAAAATAACAAACATAATCACTTAGTGTGAAAAAGTGGACAATGTAGTAAGTAGTATGTTTACTTCAAAATAAATTTATTAAACTACTAAGAGGTGAACAAGTGCTTGTTTATCATAATATTCTCAAATGAAAAAAACATCAAATAAATAACTTCTTTGCTTTATATCTGTATTTATATTTATGTATAACATATGCAAAGCAGTAACAGTCATACAAAGTTAACTTGGGTTTGTCAGAACATTTTTCAACATATTTTATAGCTTTTCAAAAGAATCTAGACATAGAACTGACATGTTGCGAATGAGAAATTTGTACTGCATAAAAAATTCTTTGATGATGCTTAGTAAATACACTAAGCATCATGCAATACTAATAGTTCATTAAGAAGTAACTTTATTGGAAATGATTATATTTTAATGTTTTTTATATTTTTATGTAACAACCTTAAAGCAAATGCTTTGCTATCTCAATTCAGCAAAAATATGAATTCAAAAATTTCGTCGAGTTGTACACAATACTAGTCATAGAAACATATAGTCAGATCTCGGTATAAGGTCAACCCACATATAGGATCACTACTCTAAAAGCACAGCTCATGAATAAGAATTATCCAATGCCGATTATCAGATACATGGTCAGGTCTCAAATAGCGTAATTGCTTATAAGGCCATATTTCTCTAACTTTTTTAGCGCCATTTACGTGCCACACAAATACAATTCCAAGAAGTTTCCATGGTACATGATCCTTAATTGATGAAAAGTCACGATTCTCACAAAATGCAGAGAATGGAGTAAAAGGTACAGATAAAAACAGAAATGCACAGAGCTTTAATGTGAGAAGGTATGATTTTACAGATCATGAGAGAACTGCAGAAAATTTTAGAAAATACAAAACTTTGACAGTATTACATTATGGATTGTTTTAAAAAATATAAATCGTGCTTTACTTAAGCATATTTCAACTCCACTTTGTTCTGGATTTTAAATTTTCAAAAATAATTTAATAATTTCCTATCAATTCCAATAAGAGATCAGAAACTATAAACTGATTTGTTGGACAACTGACAAGGAATTTTACTATTTCTATGTATGCGTATTTACATACAAATAAGTATGATTTGGATATAAGGTTACTCTACTCATATTTTTATTTTCAGTGGTCCTGAGAGGTGACTTTCTATAGAGGTCTGTCTGTATTGTGTATTTGTAAGATTTCATGTAATTTAAAACTTCTAAGTGCTTTAAAATACATTTTATAAACAGTTATTATGTTGTAGCTTTATATACCATCCCTTACTGGCCAGCTATCATCTCCAAAGCAGTCTAAAAGTGTTTGTAAAAGTTCTGACACATAGGGCTTTGTAGCTTCTTGATCAACCTGAATAAAAAAAAAGTGGGGAAAATAAATTTTAAAAGTAAAAACAATAAATCTATAAGAATGTAAATCAGATGTAACACATTTTTCAGCATTTTTAATTTAACTCAAATGTAGCATTGTAAGAAAGTTTGAATTTTATACAATGGTTAATTTTAAAAAATAGATAATTTTGTTCCCATTAATGAGACATTTCTTTTAGAGGTCAATGAACTTCATCAATATTTCTCTGAAACGTTACTAATTGAATATCTATCAAACTCATTAAAACATAAAACAAATGTCTCATTAAGGAGAACAAAATTATTTACTTTTAAACTTTACAATAAAAACATGAAAATAAAATTCTAGCTTTCTGAACAGAATTACAATCAAGATTTCTTCAAATTTCTAAAACAATTGTACATCTTATTTCTATTTATATGACATTTTTTGGAAGAAGTCATAATTTTTTATGTCAAGCAGTGGTTAATAAACGTTTAAGAGATCCAGAGCCATGAGATAAGATTAATCTTGAATCAGTTTAGATAACATTACATAAAAGTACTTTTTGTTCCAGTAGGAGTCTTAATAATGCAATAAAAGATTCAGGCCCATAATTTCGAGGAGTTAGGGAAATGGGGACAAAGCAGGAGTTAATAGCTTTGAAAAACTATTGTTTTACACATAAGTGTATAAGATTTAGTTGTTTTCTGATAAAATTTATATCAAGTATGCACTATTTTAGCAAAATTTGAGAATTTTATGAAACAATATTCATTTCAAAAAAGAAATAAGATCAAGAAAATAAATACCGTAAAATGGGGTTAATCGGAACACTTTTCAGCTTTGATTGTAAAAGAAGCAGTTAAAAGATTTTTTTTTAATTTTATTTTTTGGATAAAAACTTCGGTCTTGCTTTACTTTTGATATTCCAAGTAAAGACAAAAGATTTTGAACAATTACTATTAAAATATATAGCAAATTATGGGTGTTCCGAATCACCCCGCTGATAGGGGTCAATCGGAACACTTGTTAAAATTTTTATTTTTTTCAATTTAATGTGTAATAGGTCTCACAAACATGAGTAATATTGATGGGGGAGAATAAGAACAGATAATTACTGTCAAATAAATGTATAATTTCAGTACCAGTAAACGTTTATAATTTGTGAAAATTCAAAATAATTTTGAACTTATGAAAAATGAAAAGTAATTTTAAGAAATACTTTTGAATTGAAATACAAAGATTTAACATGAATGGAAGTCACTCATGTCGTCCACAAATATGTACTTGTCCTTAAAACTAGCAATTGTGACTTGGCTTAAGTTTTTTCATAACATCTCCTGGGATGAACTCTACCTTTTCTTTAGTTTTTTGAAATTTCTGGGTTTCGGGGATTGTCCTGAAAGATTTTTTCGCTTATTCATCACTGTCTGTGTGCTGGACGTTTACTACATAAAGTCTATGTGACTTTCCCCCTTTTATTTTAAGTAAAAAGAAGTCTCCTGGAGAAAAAATCTTTTGAAATCTGCAACTTTTGTCATTCTAAGATCTAGTTGCTCACGAGAAGGGATAAACAGTAATAAATCCTTGTCCTTGTCTTGATTAGAAGAATTAGGGTTAGAATCTTGAGTTTTCAAACAGTTTCCTTCAAATAAGTTTGAATTGGAACAACAGAACTAAGTGTTCCGATTCACCCCGCAAATTTTTTTCCTATGGCATTTTTCAGAATTCTTCACTTTTATGACACAATTTATAAAAAATGTAAATTCTAATGTGGTATTCTGTTGTTCAGATACATGTATAATTGAAACATACCACTCATAGTTTTTAAATATAAGAAGGTTTGTTCTTGCATATGAAGTTTTGCAGTCTATGAAAATGTGATGTTTTCTAGCATTCAACGTGCAGCCCTCTTTAGAAGCCAGTAGCGTTGCCAGATTGACAAAAGTAATTTTTTCCTACTTACTATGATCTTACCTTTCTAAAAAAAAAAATTCATGGCGAAAAATACTCAATAGTATATTTATGAAGAATTTCTTTGTACGGTCGGGAAGTTTTGTTCCGATTGACCCCGCTGTTCCTATACACCCCATTTTACGGTACTGAAAAAAAAAAAAAAAAAAACAGCTTTTTAGACCAAACAGAATTAGCATGAAATGTTTAAAAACGTTTGCTATGCAATAATATAATTAAATGATGTAAAATACAAGTTTTTAAACATTAAAAGAGAAAAAAAAATCACAGAAATTTTGATTTTTATTTAATCAAAAATTGAAAAAAAAAAAAAAAAAAATGAGTTTTATTGTGAAGAAATATACAAAGCTTGTGCTATAATCAACACGATCGAAAATTGACACAGCAAACCGAAATCACAAAGAATAATTAATGATTTAAGCAAGTTATTTTCTGTATTTTTAGAAAAAAATATATATACAAGCAAATTTAAATATGTATTGATCACATGTTTGAGCATTAGCATCAATACTTTTCAGGCAAGGCCTAATTTTGAAAGAAAAAACCAAAAGAAGCTCTATATTCTTCATAACTTACATTCTTGCACAAATAATTGAAAATTCTGTCTGATTGAGAAAAATCCACTAAAATGGAAAAAAAAAAAAAAACAGAAGCTGAATTTTCATGCAAGTTAAGTCTTATATTTAAGTAAAAAAAGTAACTGATAAACAATATAATTTTTAGAAGAAAAAAAGTTGCACAATGAACTTTTAATACGTCATTTTACGTAAAATATTAAACATATTTTTCTGAAAGAAAACCAAAAGATTCAAATACAATAAAGTGAGTAATTACTTTAGAAGCTAATTCAGCAATACAAGCACAAGCCGCTTCCCGTACAGCATGATTATCCGCTTTTGTTTGCGAAATATAATGCTTGACCTACATAATATATAAGGCATAATTAGAATATAAGTTAGAAAAGAATAAATCAAATTAACAATGTTGAAAGTACTTACGAAGCAAGAGATATATTTTTTAACAAGAAACCTTCCATTTTCTTTTACAAGCATATGCCAACTCTCTTGAGAATAAATTCTAACACCGTCAGCAATATAATATCTGCAACAAAATATACCATTAAGTTTTTTAGTAGTTACTTTAAAAAAAGAGATAAAAGCAAAATAATAATACAAATAAATACAAATGTGGCGACCAGCAGCAGGCTCTGGGCCCAACTTGGCTGGTCCTAGTCAAATTAAAGACCCCAATGAAGATCAATGGCCCTCTTAAAGCCATCTACTCCATCGCTCTTTACCGCCTCTTCCGGTAAGCTATTCCAAGTTCCCACTACCCTGCTAAAATAGTAATTTTTCCGAATTTCAAGATTAGCATGAGATTTAAACAGCTTAAAACAATGACCCCTTGTCCTGCTTCCCGTGCGAAAATCTAACCCCGTAACATCATTCATTTTAATAAATTTAAACAACTGAATCATGTCCCCTCTGGCTCTCCTTCGCTCAAGACTATACATATTAAGCATTCTAAGTCTGGAATCATAGTCTAAATTAGAAAACCCATTTACTAACCTTGTAGCCCTTCTTTGTACCCTTTCCAATAAATTAATGTCTTTCTTCAGATAAGGAGACCAAAACTGAACAGCATACTCCAAATGAGGTCTTACCAAACTTCTATATAGAGGCAGAAGAACCTTCTTAGATTTGTTTGAAATAGATCTATTAATAAACCCAAGCATCCTATTGGCTTTGTTACTAGCTATGCTGCACTGTTGACTAGACTTGAAATCCTGATTTATTAAGACACCTAGATCCATAACATTATCTGCCCTACTAATGACTGAACCCTGTAAATAATAGCTTGTATGCTTATTTCCATGACCGAAATGCAGCACTTGACATTTCCCAACATTAACTGCCATACCCCACTTGTCTGCCCATTTAGTAATATGATCCAAATCCTGTTGCAGCTGATTTATTTGTTCGTCATTTTCTACAACCCCCATAAGTTTGACATCATCGGCAAAACAATTCATGTTTCCAGAAACATTTTCATGAATGTCATTCATAAAAATAATAAACAAAAGGGGACCTAAAACTGATCCTTGGGGAACCCCACTTAAAACCTCACTCCATTTAGAATAGTTACCCCTAACAACTACTCTTTGTTTCCTTCCTGTCAGCCAATTCCTAACCCAAACTAGAATTTTACCTCCTACCCCTATATCAGCTAATTTACTGAGTAGTGCTACATGCGGCACCTTATCGAAAGCTTTTTGAAAATCAATGTAAACAACATCTACGCATTTTTTGCTATCTAAAGCCAAGGTAACCTTGTCGTAGAAATGTAATAAATTAGTAGCACACGATTTACCTTTTCTGAAACCATACTGCAAACTACTCAACAGCACATTATTTTCTAAGAAATTCATAATCTTAATTTTGATCAATGTTTCAAAAATTTTACATACCACTGAAGTCAGATGGGGAGTAATAAAAATAAACACACATACACACAAAAATACTAACCTTTTATTCGCTACTAATAACATTTTTAAATGTGCCTTTTTTTATTGAGTTCAATTTAAAAAACTAAATACAAGATAAAACCAACATGAGACATGACCAAAGAAAATCTATTATGACTATGTCAGACTATGTGAGACATAACATCATGAACATTCAAAAAATCACCTGTTCAAACACATATGAGGTAAAAGTTGGGGGAAGAAAACTTCTTTTTCTTCATCTGATTTAAAAGACATTAAAAACTTCCTCGCACATTCAGATGCAGCCAATCTCACCTTAAAAAAGAGAACAAAAATGTTATGCTATGCTTTTCCACATAGATTTATACTAATCTAATAAGTTGTGCATGCAATGAGATATATCAATACATGCAGATGTACAACAAAACATACTTGACTCCAGTTATCACTTAAACCAACTCCAAGTTGAAGGCTCATTCGGTAGCCAAAATGGTTAGCATCAAATGGTTTGTAAGAAGTTCCTGGAGGTAAAAATAAATAAATAGTTTTAAAAGTACACAAACATTTAATCTGAAAAAAAAGCAACAAAAGTTTAAACTATGGTATTTAAAACATGCAAATTAAGTATGTGTATGAAAAGAGAAATTAACTTCAAAAGTTTTAAGTGTTCTTACTGGAAGTTAATTTATTTTTTGTTTCAATGACATAAAGGAATTCTTTTTGAAGAAGTCATATTATAATGGTGCAAAAAATCAATTACAATATTTTTAAAATGTAAATATGAATAAAAAGCCTTACTCTAGAAATTTTTTTTGCATTTAGGATATTCCACAATTTGGTTTAGAGTTAAATGCCATACAAACTCGAAGCATAATTGCAAAATTTCAAACATTTTTACTACGGATTAATAATAAATATACAGCACAAGACCATTATAACACACATTTTGTGATTGAAGTTTTTAATAGTTTCATCGTTTGCACAGGAGTTGCATTTCGAAGTCAATCTGGTACTATTTTTTTTTATTGTGAATGCTATTTTTCATTTAAAAGATTTGAATGAAAGGGGAAAGAGATGCAAAACTTTATCAAAATGTGATTAGCTAAATAAAACTATTATGGTTACAGTGCAGGGATTTTAAACCATACAATTTGTAGTTTACTTTTGTAAAGTTGTCATAGAATTGCATTTAAAAAAAAATCAGCAGTTTGAAAGTCTACTGCATCAATAAAGGAAGCTTCGTTTAATTTTGTTCATCAAATTATTCCATTCACAAACATTTGTTAAATAAAAAACAAAAAGACGGCAAGGTTCCAACATATATTTTTTTATTTTTATATTTAACTGAATGCTCACCTTCACAGGATGTTCCACAGCTAACCAATGACCCAAAAACATAGTATCCAGTTTCTCTGACAAATCGATTTGTGTGAGATAGGGTTTTAAAAAGAAGATCTAAAAAGTCATCAGTGATGTAAGGCTTGAAATGCTCACCGCAACCATCAACCATAGACTGAAGACATCTAAAAATGTTTTAGAGCATATCAATTTTCCTGTTTTTAGAGTGAGACATGTAGAGCACAATATCACATCAAAAAAAAACTAATAATAATAATAATAATAATAGTAAATAAAGAAAGAATGAATAAAATATTTTTGCAAAAAAAAAATAGAACCGACTTCAGTTGGAAATTGCTCTAAAAAGTAAAAAATAATTTTTTCCTTTGAACTACCTGGGTCGAAAAAAAAATTCGATATGAACACCCCGGATCCAAAAGGTTAAAGAAAGTTTAACAAACTAATCTTTATCAAGAACCTTTTTAAAGTGATTTAAAACAATATAGAATATTATTAAATTGAAAGTCGATTTACATGATTAGTTAAGCTCATCTATGAGGTAAGGAAAATATTTTTTTTGAGGAATTTATTGCTGTGCAGAAATACTGTACTATGTTCAACCAGTAAGTTTTCCTTTCTCTTATGAAAAACCATTTTGGGATACAAGTTCTAAATTGTTTTGAATCTTCCACCATCTGTGTTACTCACTCTTCAAAATAATGCTGCCTTCAAAATCTTTCTATGGTACAGACACACCAACTTAGCATCTACTAATCATCTGTGATGCAAGCAAAATCGAGCCCATTACTTTGAAAAAGGTAAAGTAGGAAAAAAAAGACTACCAGATTTACAAGTGTGTTGACATTTTGGAGATAATTTTTTTTTGAAATACAATTTTATAAAAGAGAAGAAATCTTCTGTCATATTAGATCATTAAAAATATTTTATATTGTGGAAAAAAGGACCCTTGCTATATTTAAGGGTTTTGGGCATTTTTTTCGAAACAAATTTAACAGAGATAACTATTGTTTTACAGGCAGGCTTTCATATCATATTACGGAAAACAGTTGTTACATAGTCAGAGATTATAAACAGAACGAATAATAAACTCTAATGCACAACATTTTTCAGCAAATTTCACAGATAACGATATGAAAAAAAAATAATTAATAGAAAACTATAATTAAAGATGGCAAAAAAGACTACCATGCAGTTAACAAATGGACTATATGTGGCCAAAATAGAGGTGACACTGCCGCGAATAATTTGAAACTAACTATCAGCACACATTTATTTTATTATATTCTAATTTATTGCAACCGAGATAGAAGTAAATATCTTGAGTGAGAGAATTCAACTTTCAATTTATCTTTCACTGATTAAAGTTTTTTAAAGTGTAAATTTTTATACAGAATAACATATAGAATTTTGATGTTCAATGCAGTGGAATCTTATTAAAACAAACTCGAAGAGACCTTTAAAATCAATTTGCTTTAACCACAGTTTGTCTAATCTGAAATAAAACGAACCACAAGCAATAGGACAGGGCTTGCAAGTGTAGTTCCTTTTACCAGTAATTTGTTTTAAGCGTGTTCGAATTAACATGGTTCAACTATAATTTATTTTTAGAATAAGTTGAATAAAAAAAAAAATTTACTTCTAATAGGTTTTTGTGTTGTCTTTATTATTGACAGCTTTAAAGGCGTGGAAATAACTGCTTTCAGTGGCCAAAAAAGTAAAAATAACAAGCTTTCAGTTCTTTACAACAACTATATTTTTGCCAATGTCTTTCCTTTACCTAATGCACCTTCATGAAAATGGACTGTTTGACTGTTTCAAAACCAAATGTCATCAAATGCCAGCTGCTGACAGCCTGACAAGATAAACAGTTGACTCTTTCCCGATAATACCCCAATGCTACCATATTTCTGTTATCATTCCTTTAAAAACAACACTTGTTTTTATTTTAGCCTTTTCGTAATGCAATGAAGACACATTGTACTTTTACTTTGTTGTCTAAATTTTTTTCTTATCGACGTAAAGACAAAGCAGAAGATAAACTAACAAACAAGATCAAATATAGCTGCTATGACCTTGAAAACCTTGAACATAGCTTCAAAGTTGATATCAGCTTTCAGAACAGAACTGTATGGAATTTGGGGCCCAATCAAACCTGATAAAAATTTGCCCAAGCTTTGGTAAAATTTGATGTCCTTCTCACAAGAAATTCTGTGCATTTTCTAAGAATAAATCTTCATCGCACACTCCCCCCCCCCCCTGCCTCCAAAAAAAAAAAAAAAAGAGAGGAAGAAATAAAGAAATATATACTACTTTGGAGCCCCTAAAATTGTGGTCTATGAACCAGCAGAACAGTCTATTAATCTGAGCCTGATGGAACTACGGGGTGGCCAGTAAGCAATGCGTTGAAAAGAAATGTCAGTTTCTTGAAAACTGTTTAGCGTATCAAGTCCAAACTTGGGGGTTAGATTCGGTGCACTGGCGGACTTTATTGTGCAATCTCATTCAGTTAACTTATGATGTTTATTTTTTAGCCAAAATGTCGAGATAGTTTATGAGAGAATTTTCATTGTTCGAACATATTGTTTGAGCAATAATAGCCCAATTGTGACTCAAAAAAGTTTGCAACTGAGTTTCAGCTTAAGACAACAGCGTGGTACACCTGAAAACTGAAGTTATTGAAAGCGCTAAAACTTCGACTCATCAGCGAGTGGTGAAGAATTTTGCTATTCATTTGGACCATGGTATAGCGCAATTATTATTAGAGAGCTGGAAGACGTACCAAACAGGAACTAAACAAATTTTAATGCACATTGCATTTTATTTTAGAATTTAAATAGTTTTTTTTAATCCATAGTTTTTGAGGAATTAATTGTTAACATCAGCGGGTCACTTACTGGTCACCCTGTAGCTAAGTAAATATAGCAAATTATCTTCCTTGAAGCTTCATTAAACAGAGAATGAATACACTAATTAAAAATGTTCTTGTACTACAATATATGCTTTGATTTGCATTCCACAGAGCAAAAATTGATAAATTCAAAAACTCATAATACAATTAATGGTGCATTACACAGGGTTGGGTTTTTGACGTCAAAAACCAGTTTTTGACATGACATGTCGAAAACCTGTCAAAAACATTGAAAACCTGTCAAAAACGTCGAAAACCTGTCTAAAACTCAAATACAGTGGTTATTGAGATTTTTTATAAACATATAAGGTTTCTCATCCTGAAAAATATTAAATAAAAATTTATACATCTTATCAATCAAGTTTAATAAACATTAAAATTAATAAATTTAATGAAAATTATTTCTCATTCTTTTAAACTAACTTGTTTTGCCATGAAAAAAGTTAAATATTAAAAGGTAAATCCAGCTTTTAAAGTAGTTTTGTTTAAATGTTCATATATCTATTAATTAGTTATCTTATCAATCAAGTTTAATAAAAATTAAATTAATAAATTTAATTAAAATTAATTCTCATTCTTTTAAATTAACTTGTTATGGAGTGAAAAAAAGTTACAAATATTGAAACTTAAATCCAAATTTTAGAGTATTTTGTTAAAATGTTTTAATGACTATCAATTAGTTATCTTGTCAATCAAGTTTGATAAAAATGAAATTAATAAATTTAATGAAAAGTTTTTAAATTTTCCCCCCAAATAAAAAAACTTGGGGTTAAAGGGAAAAAAAAAGTTACAAATATTGGAAAAAAATCCAAAATTTTTAAGATTTGGTTTTTGTTTAAAAATTTTTAACCCCTTTTTTTAAATTTTTTGTTTACTTTTTTCAACAGTTTAAATAAAAAATTAAATTTTTTTAAAAAATTTAAAAATTTTTGGAAAGGGGAAATTTTAAATTCTTTTTTTAAAAATTAAAAAATTGTTTATGGGGGGGTTTTAGGAATAAATTAAAAGTTAATTTAAAAGGTTGAAAATTTTTTTTTTAAAGTTAGGAATTGGGGTTTAAAAAGTTTTTAATAACTTTTAATTTTGTAAAATTTTAAAAACCAATCCCAGGAAAAAAATCCTTGGGATACAAATTTAAGTGGTTTTTTTTTCCCTTGTTGGAGGGTAAACCGGGGTTTCAAAACCTAAATTAATTTATTAATTTTGGGGGGACGAAAAAATTTTTGGGGGGGGTGGGGGGAGGGGGCCTTTTGGAAAGGGGGGGGCAAATAAATGGTATTTTTGCAAATTCCCCCAAAAACGATATTTTCAAAATTTAAAATTTAAAGGGAAAAAACCCTTTTTTTTAAATTTATTGGGGTTTCCCCCAAAAGACAACATTTTTAGGGGGCCCCTTTAAAAAAAGGGGAACTATATTTTTTAAAATAAATAAAAACCCTGGAAAATTTCAGCAAATTTTCCTTTGAAAAGGGGGGAAAAAAGAAAAGGGATATTTTTAAAAGCCCTTTTTAAAAGGGGTTTTTTTTTTTAAAAAAACAATGTTTTTAAAAGCTAATTGCCCAAAACCCCTTTTTAATTTTTTTGTTTGGATTTGCAATTTAAAAACCTTTTTTTTTTTTTTTTAACCAAACCCCCCCAAAAGGGGTTTCTTTCCAAATCGAAAAACCCCGAAACTTTTTTTAAAATTTTCAAAAATTTTAAGAAAATTTTTTTTTGATTTTACAATTCAAATTTAAATTTTTTTTAACAAAATTTTTTTTAAGTTTTTTAAAAAAATTTTTTTAAAAACCCTTTCCCAAAAAAGGTTGGTGTTTTGGGGAAAATTTAAAAGGTTTTTTAAAAAACCAAGGTTTAAAAACCCTTTCCGATTTTTTTAAAAACTTGAAAAAAAACCCTGGGATTACCTTTTTCCCCAATTGGGACCTTTTAAATTTGGAAAATTAAAGTTTTTTAAAATGTTTTAGGAAAAAATTAAAAATTTCAAAAAAACTTGATTAGGGAAAAATTTTTCCCCAACCCAAAAATTACAATTTTAAATTTTTCTTGAAAAAAAAAAAAATTTTTGAAAAAAAATTTTCCTTTTTTTAATTTTTGTTAAAAAAATTTTTTTTAAACCCAAATTTAAATTTCCAAATTTTAAAACCCAAAATTTAAAAAAAATTTAAAAATTTATTTTTGCAAAGCATTAAATTGTAATTATTTTTTAAAAAAAATGCTAATTTTTAAAAATTAAAATTAAAAAATTTTTAAAGAAAGCCCCGTTTAAAAAGGGCCCCCTTTTTTTTGGGAAGTTTTAATTTTTTTAAAATAAAAAAAAATTGGTCCGTGGTAGGAAATTCTTTAAAAATTTTTTTAAACAAAAAATTTTGGGGGGTTACAGAAAATTAAATTTTTTTTTCCCCGGGGAAAAAGGGGTTTTCCCGGGGGTCCCCCAAAATTTTAAAACCCCCAGCCTTGAACCCGGGTTTTTGGACTAGTTTTTAATTTTAAGAAAAAAAAAAACTTTTTTAGGCCCCCGCCGAAATTTAATAAATAACCTTTTTTTAAAAATAAAATTTTTTTTTTAAAATTTTTTTTTTTTTAGGAAAATTTTAAAAATTTTTTGAAAGCCTTTTTGGGATTTTTCAATTTCCAAATTTTAGCAGAAACCCCCCTTTTCCCCCTGAAATTATTAAAAATTTTTGGGGGGCCGGGGCACTTTTTCAAGGGTTTTGGGGGTTTTTATTAAATAGTGGGTAAAAACCCTTTTTAATTTTTCATTTTTTTTTTTGAAAAAAAAAAAGGAAAAATTGGGAATTTTTTTTGAAATTTTGGGAAAATTTTAAAATTTTTTCCCAAAAAACAACCCCCCCAACCTTTTTTAGTGTTTACAGATTGATTTTTTATGCAAGAAATTTCGGTGTGTTGAAATTAATTAGGCCTGTGAAACACATCTATGCATAACATATTAGATTTCCAAGTTGCACTGTACAATAATTTTATGAATAAAGTGCAAATTCAGTTAAGGGATACTTTGGGCCAACAATTTTTGTGTTCTGTTAAAATTTTAGGCTTGAAATTTTTTCTGCACTTCTGTGTGACATCATCAGCTGAAATCATGTTACAAGCAATGCAGAGTAGGTTATGATACTAAATCAAAGAGTGCCATTATGCTTCCTTGGCAAATCAAGTTCCATTTTTCTTTTTTTTTTTTTTGTTTTTGTTTAAAGACTATTTTTTTAAATTTTCTCTTTATTCTAATTAATTGTTAATTAATAGTAAGTAATTACTTATACTCTTTTAGTGTTGCCAAAAACAATGCAACATACTAGTAATTATAAAGTTAATTTCATTAGTAAATTTAATAAACTAATTTTAAGACTGAAATTAAGCAAGGATATATTTAAATTTTTGGCATTTTAAACTTTTCAGATAATGATGGTTTTAGAAGCATTCTTTAATTTAAATAAAAAAACTATTTGTTCAAAAGCATTTTTTTTTTTCACTATATACTCGTTCTTACTGCAGGCCTCCTATTTATATTTACATTTTCCAAATTCTGACTCATCTATTTCAACAATTTTCTCAGCTCCCTACATTCCCCTATTTTTTCAGAATTCAACTAAACGTAATTATTATTATTATCATTTTTTTTTTTTTTTTTTTTGAACTCAAGGATTAGTCTAACTGTGAACAGAGCTGGCTGGCTCCTTCGTATATAAATTTGTATGTATATTAGGTATTCGACAGAACTGACTTTGCAATCAAAAAATAAAATTGCATAAAATTAATAGGATGATTTTTTAAAAACAATCATACATAATACTAAAAATGAGATTGCAAAACATTACCCGAATTCTTTGTCCTTGTCTAATTTTTTCTACACTTGTATCTTCATTTGATTCAACAAAGGCAGAATCTGTATCCATGGAGTCTCTCTCTAAATTATCTGTAATCAGTTGAAGTATGTAATCTTTTGTTAGTCCATAAATTTCAGGCCCTTTTAGAAAACACATACTTCCAAGTACTTCACCTAGAAATTGTAAAATATAAATTTAAATGAACTTTTTATGATTTATTATGCTTGTCATTTTAGTTTTCGAATATCAAGCATTAAGTTAATAACTTTTAACTATGTGTGTCCAACCAAGGGCGGATCCAGCTTCTGGCTAAGGAGGGGGTCATTTTCGGAAAGGGGGGGGGGTCAAAGTGCAATTTTGGGGCAAAAATTGGGGGTTTTGACTATTTTTTCGTAATATAAGTACCAAAAGTGCAATTTTTTGCTATATTTTATCGGTTAAGGGGGGGTCATGACCCCCATGACCCCCCCCCCCCTCTGGATCCGCGCCTGTGTCCAACAAGGACCATGGTGCAGACAACGACATTGAAATTTTTAGGGAGACCCGCTTTACCGACATAGTGGGTTTTTTTCAAGTTGGTCCACCCGAAAAAACCAAAAACCCGGGCGGGTTTTTTTGGGCTGGGCCCGCTTTGGTGAACACTGCTAAGCTGTGGGTATAAGGTGGAAAAAAGTACAGTGGGGTGATTATACAAAATTTGGTACATATGTGAAGATAAAGATTTGGAAAAATCGAGCCAGACAGAACATTTACAACAATAGTTAGTCTAAAAAACAGTAGAGTCAAAGCGTTATTCTTAAGTGCCCCATTATTCAGTGTGCCCCATCGCATGTAGTTGGTTGGCATATTCATGAATGGAGGAAATAGTTAAAGGTATTTTACAGATGCACCAAAATTTCAAAGAAAGAAATAGGTACCGGCTGCTAGACGTATCCGCACTTCATCATGAGTTAAAAAACTTGTTGATATTTTAAGAATGTTCTGCAGAAAAATGGATTCATCAACTAACTCTATGCTTTTCATTTTTATAATTAAAGCTTTAACTCCAAGAAGAGATCCATG